>LR142239.1:0-10820 GCA_900659605.1 Tisbe holothuriae | reverse complement strand
GTGGCATAGATCCTGGAAGAGCAAATGCAGCGACTTGGACCCAGACTTGAAATATAGTCTGTGCTTGGTCCCTAACTGAGCCAGAATCGGAAAGCATCTTCCTTAGTTTAAAAAAAAACTTTAGTAAAAGTCAGAATATTGCCTTGTCTTGAGCCAATTAATTCTTGACCAGCAAGGCTGCGACATAATTCCTGGTTAAGCCCTGTGGCATAGATCCTGGAAGAGCAAATGCAGCGACTTGGACCCAGACTTGAAATATAGTCTGTGCTTGGTCCCTAACTAAGCCAGAATTGGAAAGCATCTTCCTTAGTTTAAAAAAAAAGTAAAAGTCCTTGTCTTGAGCCAATTAATTCTTGACCAGCGAGGCTGTGACAGAATTCCTGGTTAAGCCCTGTGGCATAGATTCCTGGTTGAGCAAATGTATCCAGAATCGGAAAGAATCTTCCTTTATTAATAGAAACTATTGATTTTTGCTAGAAATCTGCACTAGTGTAGAATTCCTTGATTTTTGTTATGAATCACTGTTTATAAATTTTGGGGCTCAGGTTCATTGCGATCGATAGCAAACCTTGACTGCAATTTATTATCGTCATGCCAATGGGGGAAGGAATCGAAGACTACACCGAAGGGACAAACAACGACTTTGCGATCCATTACTTAAATTTGTAATACATGTAGTAGGACCTGGTTGTGGCGAAAAAAGGTACAGTGATGTACCCCATGCTGCAATAAATTTTAACTACTTCATCTTTATTGATCTGAATTACTTTTTAGCTCTGAAGAATGTTGTAACCATATCATGATATGAAAAGAACAATGCAATGGAGTATATTAAAATATTGGACACCTAGTGTTGGCACAACTTGTATATTTATACTCAAAATTTCCATAATTTTTCATCGTACACTTTCTCCCATTTTAGTACGTCTGTGTAGCTGTTTGTTCACCATTTAAATAATCTATAACTTATCACTTCCCCCGTCATTTTCCTTTCATTCACCCGCAATCTCCCTTCTTCCTCTTTCACGTATCCGATGACCTCTCGCCCTTTAACAACGTCTCATGATACAGCCGCAGCGCCTGCCACTGCTTGCTGTGCAACAACACGTGCGGCCGGACCGCCTTCATGTGCTCCACCGCCTGCTCCGGCGTCCACCCGTTCTCCCGCATGAGGTAGCAGCCGACCAGCGTGGCGCTGCGCGTCCGACCGGCCTTGCAGTGCACGTAGACTGAGCCGTCGTTCACCTGCTCTCGGATGAACTCAACCCCGCGGTGGAGTTTCTCTTGGCACGGCGCCTCGAAGATGTCGGTGGTGGGCAGCTGGAGGAAGTCCACGTTGAGACCGGACCACTCCTTGCCCATGAAGGAGAGTGTGGACAGTTCGTAGGTTTCGTTCATGGACACCACGCCGCGGACATTTTCTTGCTCTACAATCTGAAACAATAACATTTGACTTTGATTGTCTGCTGATGCAATGTGCCATGCTGGCTGTCAAACTGACCTGTTTCGGCATGTCCTGCCACTTGAGCGGCAGCGCTCCAAGGACGACCTTCTTGTCAATCCGGTCCCACCACCTTCTTGCCCCGGCCCTCTCCAGGGCGATATTGTACACGAGGGACGGCAGGAACGACGCCCTGGCAAACATCCTGAAGATCCCGGCTCGAACTGAGGACTGACTCGATGCAGCAGGAGGAGACATGACAGTGAGCACGGAGTGGTTGTGACGTCACAGCAGCCGACCAACACGAGGAGGAGTCGCTGTGCACAGGTAGATTGGTTGGTGGTGATTGGAGGAAGGATCTCAGATCTTGCGAATGGACGTTCGCGCACTCAAGAGGTTAAATTTGACAGAAAACAATATTTAGCAATATTTTTAAGGTTCATAGTTCCAATGACCGTCTCCCAAGGGAATAAAGACTATTTTGCTAGTACAAAATGTGTTCTAGATGCTCAAAAACATGTAAACATGAAATGTAGAAGTAGCTCTCCGACGTCAAAAAGGTGCTTTCAACTCGACATTCCCAGCCGACTCGACCCTAAATCTACATTTACAGGGAAAATCAAAACAAGATCGAACTACTGCAAGTATTTTTAACATGCGGAAACCTCGCCTAATCAGATCATGTACATAATAAAGAATCACATCTGTATGCTGGATTATTGAATCTCAATTATCACAGCAATTTAATAAAGTTGTTAAAGAGTTAAAAACAAATTATATTTTAAGTTATTAAGTCTGCACAAACATTTTTCTGGTATTTTCATAGATGGTATCACAAAGGGTTTCGGGGTCAAGTTCCTTCACAGCCGCAACAATCTCAAGAACGTTTCTGAAATTTATCAATTATTATTATCTTTACATAAATATCGCGTATCGCCCTTGGCACTTACATGATGTTGGCCGGCTCATTCCTACTCTTGACCATGGCGCCCTCTTTCCACTTGCTGTTCTTCACACTGGGAACGCCCTCGAACTTGGTCTTGATGAACTTGTGACCGGCGTGCGAAGGTCGAACCTCACACCAAGGGCAGTCGGTCTCAATCATTATCCGATCGGCAGGGAGGGTTTTAACCGTCTCCAAGTTCTCCTCAGTCTTTAAGGAACTAATAAAACAAATTAGCACCCATATTTACCTTAGAATAATAATTGCCGCTCTTTATTACCATCCATTGATACCGATGTAATAGCCAAGGTCAACGATTGCTTTGGCGTCCTCCGGCGACCCGTCAAAGCTGTGCACCACTCCGCCCTTCAGCCGACCGTCGAACTTCTTGAGGATGGACACGAGGTCTTCGGCGGCGTTTCTACAGTGGAGGAAGAGGGGCAGCTGCAGGGTGGAGGCGGTCTCTAACTGAAGCTCAAAGTACCTATAGGATACAATATTAACTTTGTGCCACATGCTTGATGCTTTTGCTCTCCTCACTTCTTCTGTGTGTCCTTATCACAAAAGTGCAACCGGTCATAGTCCAAGCCAAACTCTCCAAAAGCCGCCACCTTGTCGGGGTTATCCTTGACCACGCCCACCAGTCCCTCCATGTAGGCATCTGCCCCGCCCTCCTGGAACGCCTCAAACTCCCCACACCTCGTCGGGTGGCATCCCACCGTCGCCAGCAGCCTCGAGTCTGTCGCCGCCATCTGCACGGCCTTCTTGCTGTCGTCCAGGCTGCCGCCGGTGATCATCATGGCGTCCATGCCGACGTTCCAGGCGCGGTCGAGCACTGCAGGCAGGTCTGGCGAGTGCTTCTTGGAACCGTGGTACTCGCCCTGGTACATGAGGTCGGTCAGGTTGGCGCCAATGTCTGTTGACGACGAAGGATAATACAGCGTTTTAAGAGGAACTTTTCCGTTTTCTCACCGATGAACTTCATGGTGTGTTTGAGGGTGCGAGTGGAGGTGGATCTGGCCAAGGACACGACGACGGCTGCAGACATTCACAAGGACACGCGAGAAGAGAGGGAGGGTGTTGACCGAGGAGGAAGAGTTGGACGGGAGACCGACGAAGAACAAACTTAACAAAGACAAAGTTGCCGTAATTTTTGTTTTGGAAAAATACCAAGGAGGTTGTTGTCCTATTTCGATGAAAAATACCATCGAAATAGGACAACAATGGAAGGGAATCTACACACAGACAGACAACACTGCACTCTTTCTCCCTTTTTCTCTCAGCTCAGCTTTGTAGTGACTGTCTCTTCTCCCCTTTATATCACCAAACCTCTTTCTAAAAGAGCTCTTTTTCCATGAGTGTTGTCACAACAATCATTTTTACCGCAGCAACCTCTCCATATTAAACCTCCTTGATTTTACCCTAATTAACCCTTGGGTTCAAAATATTCTGATTTGGATTTTGAATATTTTTATAAATAAATGTTTATAATTATTTAATTTATTTGGATCTTAGATAAAATATACACAAAATATACACAAATAGCTGTCAAAATTCGTCCTTAACAAGCATTGGGAGTAAATAATACAATTGCAGTAATTCTTTGATTTTTGGAAATGTAATAATAACGAATTACATTTTTTCTGAAAGGGTCAAGTAAATCTAATTGTAACTCCAACAGCAGGCAAGAATTAACAGTAAAGAGGAATTTTAAAATTGTGCCAAACACTAAATTACTTAAATAGGCCAAAAATTGGACCCAAATATAACTTGAGGTCAAATGGTAC
This sequence comes from Tisbe holothuriae, assembly GCA_900659605.1. Lineage (NCBI taxonomy): Eukaryota > Metazoa > Arthropoda > Copepoda > Harpacticoida > Tisbidae > Tisbe > Tisbe holothuriae. The sequence goes on along the minus strand of LR142239.1, from coordinate 6,649 downwards.
CAGTTTGGCTACTTTTGGGCTTATTTAGTGTTTGGTTTCCATTTTAAAATTCTTCTTTACTAGTTGGCGTATTTGGGAAAAAAATTGGCTCTTTTTCACCAAAATCATCTGGCAGCCCTGACACGATCCACGAGTGAACTCAGTGACAGGGCTGCCAGATGGCCTAATTTGAGGCCCCAAAATGCTAATTTGGCCTTTTTCAGACCCTCTGGCCTCAGGGCCTCATTGTAGAAAATAAGGCCTAAGGGGGCCTTTTTGGCCTTATTCAGGACCAAAAGCAAATTGCATACATTTTGGAAGAATTTCAGGTTGTAATCCTTTTAAGGGTTATAATAATTAGTTGTACATTTGTATATTTTGAGTGACTGTTGATGTTAATATGCAATACAAAATTTTGAGCAAAAGAAAAGGTCTTGCCAACTTTGCTCAAAGGCCCTCTCCAAAAATATCAATTACAAAAGGCAAAAAAATTAGTCATTTTTGTAAAAGAGCCTGAAACGTCTAGAAATGAGATAAAAAGTGGTCAAAAATTAAGAAATGGGTCCCCAACTGGGGCCTAATTGAGAAATTTGGGGCCTTTCTGGGGCCTATTTTTACCTCAAATGGCCTTTTTTGAACATTCATTTGGCCTTTTTTGCCTCAAAATGTCTGGCAGCCCTGCTCAGTGAAGCGAAGAAACATCAAAATTGACATCAAGATCTGCCTGAATGGCCTCGATGTCTTAAAATTCCTCGATTTGACTGAACTTCAGCTTCCCCATGTCGTGGCCACAGCCAGGCACATCCCAGTCGGGGCACCAGCCGATGATGCCCCAGGAGGCAAACTACACAATCAGACCCAGCCACGGCCCCACCCTGGGACCCATCGTCACCCAATCGATTCCTAATCAGCCCCACACCGCCCCCAGTCAGCCTAACCCAGGCCTCAAATGCCCCATGTGCGGGTCCACCTTCGCGCGCAAGGCCGGCTTGATGAGACACGTGACCAAGGGCGTGTGCACCGGAAAGGCCGCGAGGGCCAAGAAGGCCAGGGACAAAAAGGCCAAAAAGGCCAAGGTGGGCAAGGAGGGATGCTTCTCGCCAACAGACTCCACCTCGTCCAACGCGAGTACCCCGGAAGGGGCTCAAAGGGCTTCAGGAGAGCTCAAGAACTGGGCCAACTGCGAGTTTGAGTGCCCTTTTTGCGGCGAAGAGTGCAACACCAAGGCAGAGCAACAGGTAAAATATGCATACTACACGTTGTTTCAACTTTAAATATAATGCCCTATTTCTAGGCGCACATCCGTGTTGAGCACCCCACCTCCTCCGAGGACTCCTTCAACGACGCCGTCTCCGTCTTCTCCTCCGAGTCGTCGTCCTGCTCCTCCGACGCCAACAAATCCATCGATGTCATCAACCTCAGCCCGGCCAAACCGAACGCCTTCACGGAGGAGACTGAGCAGACGCTCAAGGACATCATGGAGATCATCGAGGAGGACGCGGACTACCGGGATCTGGAGGCAGCCATCGACATCAGGGACCTCTTCTTCTATGATGGGCCTGATGCCAGGCACGTGCATATGCAGCAGCCCGAGGATTTCTTGGGTGACATATTGAGGTCTTGCGAAGTCGAGAATGTGGAGGAGCAGACAAGCCTCGGTCCGGGCGAAGTTCAAGGCCCTGGAATCGTGGACAAAGCTCCCATGGATGTACAGGGAGCTGGAGCTGGAGCCAAAGCCATGGATAAAACGCCCAAGAAGGCCCAAGGCATTGACGAGTCCGCTGGATCTAGGGTCAAGGTTCGCATGGACGCGCTCGAGGACGCGTTCGAGGAGGCGATCGCGGACTTTGCGGCCATGGAACAAGATCCCAAGCACGCCCAAGGCTCTGATAGGTCCACTGGATCTATGGCCAAGGTTCCCATGCCAAGCAATGATGTATTTAGCCCTGGAGCCCGCACGGCGACCGAAATCGTGGACGAGACCGCAAATGCGACTTCCAAAGACCCTACCGGCCTCGTTGCGGCCTTGGAACAAGATCCCAAGCAGGCCCAAGGCTCTGATGGAGTCGGTGGATCTATGGTCAAGGCTTCCATGGCAGGCATTGATTCTCTTGGCTCTGCAGCCATGGCCAAGGCTCCCAAAGACTCTCAGGGTCTCTCTGCGCCAATGGAAGCAGTTGTTCTCCAAGAGACCCACGGCGCGGAAGAGTCCGCGGCCAAGGAGCCCATGGAAGACCTGGATGAGGCGATGTTGGGCATGGCTAAAGAGGCCTTGGACGAGGACGATCATGGCGGGGTCGAGGCCAGCAAGTCTAATGAGAACGACAAGAGTCCTGATGTGGAAATCGACAAAATTATCGAGGAATTCTCGGATGCAATGGAAACGGAAGAGCTGGAAGAGAAGGTCAGCATGAAGAAGGAAGCTGACCCATGCAAGATCGTCGAACTGCTCGATGACAAGGTGGGCGGCGCGATTCCCAAGTCCATGCTTCCCGCCTTCATCGAGGTCGGCTGCAGGAAAGCCCCGTCGGAGGCGCCCGTCCCAGAAGAGAGGCCACCGTCTCCCAAGGGAGCGCCCATCCCCACAATCGTCACCGTGCCAGTGCGCATGCCAACCAACGTGTGCGGATTTGATAATATGAGCTATACCACGGTGCCGATTATCTTGCCAATGAAGAGGAACGTGACCAAGTTTGAGAAGACCATGCAGAAGAAGTCCAGTGTAAACAAAGAGGCCAAGGTCCAGAGCAAGGCCAAGGAAGCTGCGGCAAGCATGGCCAAAGAGAACAATCAGAAAAAGGCCAAGGAGGACAATCAGAGGAAGCCCAAAGAAAATGTAGAGAACAAATCCAAGGGAGCTGCTGAGGTGAGCCAGGTTAAGGAGGATGTACAGAGCAAGGTCCAGATAACCGTACAGAAAAAGGCCGAGGAACCCAGCCTCAAGAAGGTCACGGACAAGGATCTTGAAGAGGACAAAGTCACATTAGCCAAACAGAAAAAGGCTGAGGAAACCATGCAGAAGAAGCCCAATGTTAACGAAAAGGCCAAGGACCAAGTGGATCATCAGAAAAAGGCCATGGAGGATGATCAGAGGAAACGCAAGGAATATGTAGAGAACAAGGCCAAGGAAGCTGAGGTGAGCAAGGTTAAGGAGGAGGATCAGAACAAGGCCAAAGAAGCAGCTCCAATGAGCAATGCCAAGGCAGTTGAGGTTGACAAGGTGAAGGCTGCTGAAGAGACCACGGCCAAAGAACGCGAACAGGACAAGGCCAAGGAAGCAGCTTCGATGAGCAATGCCAAGGCAGCTGAGGTTCCCGAAGTTAAGGCCGTTGAAGAGACCACGGCCAAAGAACGCGAACAGGACAAGACCAAGGAAGCAGCTCCAATCAGCAATGCCAAGGAAGCAGCTCCAATGAACAATGCCAAGGCAGTTGAGGTTGCCGAAGTTAAGGCCGTTGAAGAGACCGAGGACAAAGAACGCGAACAGAGCGAGGCTACAGTTGACGAGGAGAGTAAGACTAAGGCAAGCGATGACAGCAAGACCATGTCAGGAGACAAGGCTATTATGGAGAAAAGGAAGGCTCAAAATGAAACCGCCGAAGCAAACGGGAGCAATGACGTTGGTCCAGAGAAGCCCAAAACGCAGGCTGAGGCTAGCAAGCCCAAAGACGCCTCCTGTGCTAAGCTATCGTTTGAAGACTTCAAACCACGCAAGGCGGCCATGAGCAGGAACTCGAAACGTCGCCGTGACGACGATGACTACGACCTCAGCACCAATGTCCAGTCCAAACCTCGCAATATTCTCCCTAAGGAAGAAAAGCCCATGCCCGAGGCTAAGAATCCCCTGTCAGAGGCCGAGTGTGTGGTGTCGTCCATTGTGGACTTGTTGCTGAACAACATTCTGGAAACGGCCACCGATCAGGACTGTGAGAGCGAGGAGTTCAACGGGAGGAAGAAGAAGGACGTGAAGGGTGGGCATGAAAGGGCGAAGCAGGGCTACGGCAAGAAGAAAGAAGACAAGGTGAGTAATAGATATAACGTTTTAAGTAATTGTTTCATCTTTTCCCATTATTTTTCAGACCACAAAATCCTCCTCCTCCAAGTCTTCCAAGTCCTCCAATACCAGCCACGATACTGACCGCGATCCGTCTCCCCGCCGAAAGCGCAACAGAAAGGCCACGGACAGATGGGCGCCCTCAGGCTCCAGCAGCAGGCGGCGCTCTTTCCAGTGCCGTCGTTGCCATCAGGAGTTCGACTCGGAGGCTGCGGAACGGCAGCACTACGACCGGGTTCACTCCAGGAAGAGGAGGGATACCACGCCTCCGAGAGCGAAGAGTGGCGGGAGCTCGTCTCCGAGCCGGAGGCACTAGTCTCCTGGTCGGAAACGAGATGAGAGCAAGATGATTCGGGATCTCACGCCTCCGAGGAGAGACTCCGAGCGGAGCAGGCGCTCCGAAGGTTCGTCTAGGGAGTCTCGGAGGAGTAAGAGATCAAGGTGAAGAATTATTAACAAAAGGTCTTTCAAAATATTGTTTTATACCCGTTAATGTTAGGAAGAACGTATTTCTGTGATGAGTAAACTTGTTGGCCAGCAGAGGCATTATTATAATGAAAATACCGGTCAGATAATTGCCGTATAGCTGTGATGAACATTTCTTTCAATAAGAACTAATGCCAATTACCGGTGCAATGCTAATAATTCAAATTCTACGCTTATTGTTGCATATTTGCGACCAAACATATTACATTATTTCATTGTTACAAAGTTCTTCCAACCAATAAAAAAATGTTTTACTATTATGCCATAGTTTTAATGTTAGCGCGTAAACCGAAGAAGACCTAAAATGTGCTCAGCTGGAAACAAGAGACTGACGCAGAATATTGCGTCCACATCGGGGACATTTATAGACAAAGTTGAAGCCGACTCTTCTTCTTCTTCCAACTGTCCACAACCTGAATTATGCAAAGCTCGTTAAAGTGAGTATTTTGATGATGTCCCCCAACCAACATTCCTTTCTCGAAATGCCCGTCTGGTTGCATTTTCAAGTCTTTTTGTGTGCGTCGACAATAGCTCTGTTAATGAGCATTTATTTTTGCCCGAAAATTCCTCGTTCAAATGTGGTCTTAACGTCTCTTAAAAGCAAGTGTTTGGCGCTGCTACAGGCGATTTTTAAGCTGTGTAATTTTGATTGATCGAAATTTGAGACAAGGTCATGTTATTATTATTATTCGTTTTATTTACTCGTCTTAATAGCTTCCGATGGGTTCTGCGTCGTCTTCTAATTGCTTTATTACACTCTTTGCTCTATAAACGTTACTATTTCACCCGCCCAAGGTCTTGTTATTGACAAATGTCACCCGATTAGAACACTTAAAACAGCTTAAAATTAACACTATAATATATACTTCAGTCGGGATTTTCGCAGGAAATAGCCAATCGAAGTTTTAACGAGGAGAGAATCTTCTTTTTGAGACAAAAACCGGCGGCTGCTTCCTTCACAGAAATGAAACGACAAATTTCAAAGGTGTCATAAACTCATTTTCACGCCGAAAATGAACCCGATCAAACTTAGTTTGACTTATTTAACTACAAAAAGACGTAATATATCTGGCCGGGATATCCCTTTACAACCCCCACTCAACAAGCCAATCTATTTCTCCTTTGCATCCGTTCGACCGTGAATATTCGTTTTTACGGCACGAATGTTTGTTTTAATTTCGGGGAGTTTTATTGGAGGGTGAAAAAGGTTGAAAAGGAGATTTTAACGCTCGGCCGGGGATCTAGTTAAGGCGTTTTAAGACCCTTTTATGCATAATCCAATGGCGTATTATGATCATATTTCGGTTTTGTAGAATAGTTGAGAACATGTTGAGAAAAGCCTGTTAGAATTGTTGAGTGTTCAACCCAAATATTTAGCAATTAATTTGGGTATATAACGATAATAAGCTCTTACTGGACTATGCAAATATGTCATAACCACCAGAGAGACTCATTGATTATTATACTATTGTCATGATAATAATAACATGAGGATGCCTCAGATACCTGAAACGCATTAAAAAGAGGAATCTCTGTCTCGGAATGGTCATTGTCTTGGTTTGTTTCAATATCTTCTAAAAGCTCTTGACAGCAGCAAATAAATCCGTGACATTTAGAACCTTCTCGGTCAATGCAGTTCGTAAAAAGATTAGAAAACAGGGTCGGAGATATGGACAATATTTTTAAGATGTCTTACATTTTTCTTATCCAATACTTAAATGTCAGCTCACGGGCTGCTTAATTAACTAAATGCAAGAGACTCAATATGTCTATAATGGCATTAACATATTTCGTTTCCGTTGTCATCTTCCTGCTGGGACATTTCTCGAATATTTCCAACCCTAAAAACGTCACCAAATATCAAACCGATAAGAATGAGGGGACAAATACGACAAATAAGGATCATGAATACCTAGAAAAGGGTTCTTTATCAGAACCGAAATCATATACCCATATAAGGCAATGCACATGTAGATATCATATCACCTCCTCTTTGTGTTGTTATGTAACACCCTTTTATTGTATTCATTAAAGGATAATCCCGAGCCCTTGAACGAACGCTACCTACTACTCGCGCGACATCTACTGGCCTCTAGATTGTAATTTGCTCCTGTGAAGGAGGAAACGGGC
>LR142238.1:0-10821 GCA_900659605.1 Tisbe holothuriae | reverse complement strand
AGGGTACAATTCTACCGAACTGTTGGCTTATATTATTATTATAGTATATTATGTTATTTTTTACTAGGTTACAAATATATGCCGATGAGACTTTAGGCCTATTGATGCCAGTCGACTGATGTAAAGCATTCGATCAAGACTCTAATTACTTACGCCGTCATATGGAGCATAGTTCAGCCAATAAAATGTCCTCCATTTACTGATAAAATCTAAATAGTTCGAATTGTAAATGCAGTAACACGCAACACTGTACAGGGCTGTAGAATAATTCAGGTGTAAAACGTGGGCTTATTTATGGACAAGTGCCTGAAATAATTGTATATACTGCAAGCTTAAAAATTATTAAGACACTATTTTAAGCCAATTTCACCTAACACACCACAAACTACAAAATAGTGTGTATATTTTTGGTTTAAATACCTCTGCCATTGTTTGATCTCACAAAATCCGACAGCATTAAAACTCCAACATAAATGACAAATTTCCATTTTTCCATATTCCTTTAACCTACTGATCACAGCTATATTTTACTGGAGCACTAATACACCATGATTAAACAAGCATTACATGGTTGATTAACTTAAATTTAAACAAAGTAAGTCAGTTTTGTGTAACAAGAGTTACATGAAGATATAAAGGTTAATAATTAGGTCACAATTATGAAGAATACATTTTATATGTTAATAGTTTTGACTGTACTAAGTGCTACATGCTCTGGACTAGGTATTAAACTAAAATAAACTACTATTTAAGGAGCAATAAAAATGCGATTTAATTCAATGACAAGTTGACGATATAGACAGGGAAAAAATTGCATTATTTGCCTAATATTTATGAAAGCATAGGAAATGACATTTATTTTTACAAGAATTATAATTACATTTCTTTAGAAAATTATAAGTAAAGAATTACGTAATTCAAGAAATTAGAATATCATAAATTGAATTACACTTAATTTTCTGGCAGAATTACATTTATCATGATATTTCACATAGTTAATTTTCAAATGTCTTCCAATATTGGAAATATGCCACATAGCAGATATAATCAAATTACAATTCTTTAGAATGTCCAAATGGATACAGTAGTAATATATATATCTTTTCTGGTACCTCGTATAACAGGTAGAAGGAGATTCTTTATCCCCCCTACTCTAAAGCCGCAGGAGGTTTGCTTAAAATGTTTATTTAGCAACCGGTCGAGGAGAACGGCGGACAGTTGAGAGGAAAGAAAAAAGGGGAATAGAGAACGTGACTGTTTTTTAAAAGTGTATGTGTATTTATAACATTTAATTCATGCAGAGAGTATAACAAAAATACATTCAGGGAGGAGTTTTTCTTAATCATATATTATCAGTAGAGCCGGTAGAGAAGAGAGAGAGAGAGAATGTGACTGTTAATTTATGCAGTGTGTGTATATTTTTATAACAGGTAGTGTTTTAAAAAAATAATGCATACAGCAATGTCTTCTTTTTTTCAAACAGTATTAGTCAAAACCAAATCCATTTGTTCCTCGATCAGTAAAGGTGCTAAAAACTAAGGTTTTCAAATTTGAACCCAACTGATGGATTCGGATTTGGTTTTCAAAAAATGTCGGGTTCGGGTTTGGGTTCAGATTCGGGTTTGTATTTGGGTTTCTACCATATATTAAACATGTAAGCTCAAAAATTATAGGGACTTGCCGGACTATCGGATTTTGCACGGCTTTACTAAAAAAACATGTACTTCTTTCAAATCAAAAGACTCTGTTTTCACCACTGTTTAGACGCACAGATAAAAAAAGATAAGTTGGTCATTATACCGCAAAATAGAACCTCTATGGAGGTTAGCAGCACGCAGAGAGAAGAACGTTGGACGGTTGGAGAAAAAGGAACAAGGCAGAAGAGGAGGGAAAAGAACAATTCATGTAGTAGACAACAAATGTATTTTATAAGTGTATTTCAAATATTATTAGTTGATCCAAGTCCATTCGTTCCACGAGCAGTGCAATTGCTAAAAACCTGTACTGTACCACAGACAGAAGTAGAGGAGAAGAAGTTATGAAATGTGTCCTTACATAAAAATAGCTTAATATACTTGGGTATTATTGATATCTTGTCGGTTCATCAACCAACAATTGTACCTAATCGTTGTTACCAAATACAAGCTCTTAGAGCCTCAGTTACAACTTGATACTCAATAGCATCAGACGTACTAAACTCATTAATATGGCGCAGTCGTTTTACTCTGTGTCTTCGTGATCTTCAAGCAGCTAGGACCCCGCAGACATCAAGCTACCCATGAAGAAGGAGGAATTTGTCACCGCGGCAACACAGGAGCCAGGTCTAGGATCAGCAACCCAAGGAGTGGCAACCTTGTTCGAAGGCCGGCAAGGAGAGGCTTAAGGACTTACCAGTGCAACACCATCGAGCTGGGTGGGGAGATCAAGATACCAAGATACCGAAATACTCCAAAGTAAGTTGAGGGTGAGGTCGGAGAGGGCGGCTGTTAGTAAAGACAGCATCATTAACTTAATCGTTGAAGACCGTCAAAGTCCTAGAAAGGTTCCACACCAGGTGGACGGAATAGCTTCTGCGGTGGCTGAAAAGAGTGCATCAGGACCACCATTAAGCGGGCGTCTAAGGCGTAAAAATACCCATCTGGGACAACTGCCATCCCAAAAGAATATAGGCTAGGAGAAGCCACCAAGACCCCAAAGATATACCGAAGACAGTCGAGACGTTGAGGACAATTACACGACAGAAGAACATCCGAAAATTGAGGAGCAATCCTGAACTGACGATGTTCGTCAATAAGTAATGCAAAACTGAAGAAGGTCGAGAAGTTGAGGGTGAGGTATTAGCCGAGACCCCAAAGATATACCGAAGACAACCAAGACGTTGAAAGACAGTACAAAGCAGAAGATCATTCAAAAGTTGAGGAGCAATCCTGAGCTGAAGATCTTCCTTGAGGAACATTTCAGAACGGAAGGTGGTCAAGAAGTTGAGGGTGAGGACAAAAAGCTCAGACAACGTATGAAGTAAAAATATTTAAGTACACTGAGTCGGACAGTTTGACTGGATTACTGCATCCAGCGGACGCGGGAAAGAGAACACTGTAAAACAACAATTAATGCAATCGGATTTAGTAGTCCAAAACAGCATAAGGAGACCACATTCTGCAGGCACACCTTAGATAGAACATCAATAGAAGACAAGCAGGATGGCGGAACGCAAATTAGCAGCCATCTTTACTCCAATGCCAAGGGCTACAATAAGGGACGCAGACCCACAACAGCGAGAGCAACTTTTTGAAACACTCCTAGGCAAGCTCCTCCAAGCAGAAAGGATTCTAAAGAAAAAAGCAGACCAGGCGAAAAAGCACATTAATAAGATCGTTGCGAACACAACCACTCCTTTCGATGCAACGAGACTTGGACAAATCTGCGACTCCATAATGGAGGTAGCAGATGAGTACCAGAGCCAGATGGAGCTGTGCATCTTGGCAAAGCCTGCACATAGACAGAATGGTTTACAGTCAGCAGACGCTATCACTGAGACCTACGATGCTTTAGTAGACTCAGGCCAAGTGGCCATCGCAGAATACAAGAAGCGCAAAGCCGATGAGGAAGCAGCTCAAGCAAGGGCTGCAATGCAACACCAGCAACAACCGATGCAAGTTGTACAGAACGCACCTGCCCAACCGGAAAGATCACGGAAACCCAATGACGGGTTAAACCCTTCCACACTAACAGGAGAATTCGCAGTGTTTGAGTTCGAGCAATGGTTGGCTAAATTTAATGCATACTACAATAATTATTCGGGGAAACTAGCCCTAGCTGACAGAGACCAGCAACTGGGTTATCTATATGCGTGCATCAGTGCAGATTTGATGCTCAAGCTTCAATCTGACCCACGCATGGACGTCAACACGCCCATTGCAGATGGGAATGTGAACATCAATGGCGTACAGGTCCAACGCAGGGGCGTCCTTAACATTCTAATGGACATCTTCTACAAACTCAATCCACTTCAAGGTCAGACCAGGAAGAGTACACAACCCACCGGCAGTTCTGCAAACAATACCATCAGCCGGACAGTGTTGTAGTGTTGACGATACCCAAGATCAGAGACAGAAAGAACCTCATGGCCTGTCATGAGGCGGTATCAATGCCACACACAAAGAAGAAAGAGGAGCCAAAAGGTTCCAGGCTGCACGCTACGGCGGATGCAGTGATGAAGCGGTGACCAGGCCAGAGACGGCAGGCTGGCAAGGGTGGACGCAACCCTGGTCCCATGGAAGAGGGGATGTGTAACGAGAAATCGTTGCAACTGGAGATGAATGACATATCCACATCACTTAGTGAGGCCCAAGTAGGCCCGGAAGACGAGGCTTGAGTCGAGTCAGTCCAAGACACCAAGACACCAAAGGGACGCCATGAGGTTGAGGTTGAGGAAACCAAGGTTGTCAGCGTGGTGAAAAGCGCCGGAGCCTGAGGCACATGATGCCAATTGCACTCACACGGAAGAGTCCGTGAGGAGTATTGAGTGCAACACACAAGGGGGGCAAAGGTCAAGGAACAAGACCAGCCCAAGGGTGACAAACACAGCTTACAAGAGCATAGGAAACGCACCAACCGGTCCCGAGAACAGAGACCTTAGATGGTGCACCTATGTCTCGGCCTCAGGAGCACACTTCCGACTGAATACCTTACCGGACACGGGGGCAACAGTCGCGATCGTGACTCAAGGGCGCTTGGACAAGCACGACGTCAAGTACACGCCATTCCAGAAAGGGAATAAAATTCCAACAATAAAAACTGCCAACGGAACGTTCATCAAGTGTATTGGCTCAGTCATGTTACACACAGAGAACCAGACCCGGCACATGACATACAAAAGAGATGTTAAATTTATTGTGGTACAGGGACCCCAGGCTGAACCTCCTATCCTCAGCAAAACGGACTCCAAGGAGCTCAGGTTCATCTTCACGAAAGACCAGGGATCCAACCAACCTAACACCGGAGACACCGTGGCAGGGGGATGCGGAGAAGAGGAACTTTGTCTCATTCCTCCAACCAAGCACAGTCAACCAGAGCCTACAAACAGCATGGGTGGACACAGGTGCCTCGGCAATCTCAACACCAAGTACACCAAGAACAGGAGCCATGCTGATGAACATGAGATGCTCACAGACGTTGTCAAGGTAACATAAAGGATACGGTGCAGCAGAAAACGGTCAGGAGAGTGACAAGCCAGACACGCCAGCAAGCTGCACCAAAGAAGTCTAAAGATCAACACACGTGCCTGTCAAGATGCTGCCACCCGGAGAAAAGGGTGGCCGTTAAAATCCTGGACAGAAGGGACAATAAGGTTAACAATCCAGTCACGGAGGTGAATAGCAGCTTTGTACAGCAAAAATTCCCAGCCAGAAATAAGTCCAAGGACAGGTTGAACGAGAATGTTAGGAGCAAGGCTCACATCAGGAACAGCCACAGATCCACATTAAGAGGAGTCACAAGAAAGAAAGGTCCCCACAATATTAGACACTCTGGGCGTGTTGCCAAAAGGAACACACCACAAGGCACACCCAGTGGGAGCATGAGACGCAGGAAATATAAGTTCAAGCTCGCCTTACATGGATGCACACTCCGAAAGGTACTAAGGAAAATCTTCATTAGTACCCCTCGCAAAAGAATGCCCAAATGGTGCACATGAGCAAAACGCATTACGCCCCACTCAGCAGCTTATAATAAAATCCACTAGGGGGCGCAATGAAGAACTCTTATCAAAAGAGCATAAAATCAAGGAAAACGGACACGACGAATGGTGCCCTAAACGCATGCTCCCATTGCTCGCCAGCACATACGGCGCAAGCTCCGCCAACAAGATCACCAGCTGGGTTTCCAAAATATACGAAGAAGACAGGCTAATAGAAGCGGACACTTGTAAACAGAAAACAGCAGGTACAACAGATGAAGCATGGGAGCGGACGCACATTTTCAGTCGTCGACTAAATTCCAATAGTTGGTTTCCAACTCACAAGATAGTCAAACCTCATTACGCCTGCTGCCCTCCACAGACAAGCAAGCCCAAAACACCCCAGCCGAGAGATGCCGATCGCCCTCATCAATCATCTCCTCAACAAGCCCGCCCAGCAGTACGAAAACTTTCCAACATCCACAACGGAAAGTTCATCAACCCCTTCTACGCCCCGAGCCTGGATCTCACCACCATCAAACCAGGATGCGAGGAGAGGACATTCGTTCCATGTTGGACACTCAAACCCAGGACAGACAAACCGCAACCAGCTCTGCCAGAGGTGAACAAGGCCGTCAAAACATTTGCAGTAATCGCAGCATTAGGGATGGTCACCAGCCTAGCCATCACCTACATGGGGCTGAAGTACGGCCCCAGACTCTTCGAGTGCACCCACACACACACCAGGATGGTCACGATCGAACCACCGCTGTCGTACGACGAGCTCATGCGCAGGGACGCTCTAATGTGGTCGGAGATGAGGATGACGAGAGTAGAGGAGACTTCCCAGACACAGGCGATGCTAACCAGAGTAGAGTACATCATAGTAGTATCGGATGGGCCATATGGGGAAGAAGACCCCCCATCATACGCCCAAGCAGTGGCAGAAGCACAATAACAAAGCCAGCCAACAGTAGAACCAATTCAACCAAAACAGACCAAAATATCTCACTAATGGAGTTGGAAGTTATGTGCAACCAATTTAGCAGGTTAGAAGCAACTGGCAGCAGCAAAGAGGTGATTGGAATTAAAAGTCAGCTCAATAAGATCAGGGGTGTAAATCAGTCGACATTTCCCAAAATCCTAAACCCGAGCCAGCAGGAGATAGCAAAAGTCTGCTGCAGGTTGTCAAGATCCAAACACCCCAAAATAAAAATAAACGTTGGTTCAATGGTACGACCGACGCGTGTCAGCATGATAAGCTGACGAGTGAAACACGGGAGTCAAACAAGAACCGACGGACTAAATCAATCGTCCGCCAAGCACAATCCGCAACCTTAAATATCAGTACCCAAGCCCAGAGAAGTTATTCGCTCACCGACTCCTCTCCTGGCAACAACCACCACTTCCCTCATCAGCTTCACCATAGGTATCCTCACAGTATCCCACCTCACAAAGGCACTCATTCCCATCTTTGCATCCAGCAACAAAGAGCCCACCAGCAACATGGGAAACCAGAGCTCCTGCACCGAGGCATCGCAGTCCAATGGGAACTCCAACCTCCAGAATGCTCAGAACACACAGAACAGTGGCTTCAGGTTTCTCGACATGTACATTGGGGAGAACGGAGGTGGCCATGCATTCACTGGGATCATCGTACTAGCATTCATCGGAGGCATGCTGTTCACGGTACTGTTGTACTTCTGCTTCAAGAAGGCCAAGAAGCCCATGACCAAGCACGTGGAGAGACGGAGTGCATGCAGAATAGCCAGCAGGAGGATTGAAGATCTCGAGGCCACAATCGCAAGGAGCGCAGCCAGCGCCCCATCAGCGGCAACCCGTTCCCGATGCCAAACAGGAATGGGTTCCCCATGCTCAAGTACACGCCCGAGTAATCCGGAGCAGCAAGAACTCATATCAAACACAGAAGTAGTACCCAATCAGGAGGAAGAGAAGATGTACAGCAACATTACAAAATCTCATAGAAAACATAAGTGGGATAGATAATATGGCTTAATCTTGTCAAAAACTTGAAAAGTGTGAAAGTATGTAGATGATAATGAGTTATTGATATCTCGTCGGTACCAGCCGACGATTGTACCCTAATTGTTGTTACGAAATACAAGCTCTTAGAGCATCAGTTACAACTTGATACTTGATAGCATCAGACGTACTAAACTCATTAATAGTTATTTATTGCACAAACATATAACAGAACAAGATTATTTGCCACTACCCCGACTGAAGTACAAGAAGAACCTATTCTAATATCTGATGAAAGTAAAGAGGGATGTAATTTGGACTCAGTTACACAATCAAAGAGCTTCAAAAAGCTTTTCTGTTCTAAATTTGACAAGGAACACGCTTGTTAGGCCAGGGCGCCTCAAACTAGCCCCTCAAATCATTTACTGTGACCTCCACGATGTCCGAGACGTTTGCAAGTATGGTCTGAGTCCGGAGGAGATTGATAAAAGGGAATGTCGTCTTAAGTTTCTGTTCTTTATCATCTGCAACATCCTATGATTAATATGTATGTACCTTATCATTAAAAGTCCTGAGTATAATGGAACTCTATTAGGCAGCCATGACATACCCACGGTGCTGTACAACCATCAGTCTTTTGGTAAAACATTTATTAATAATTATGTCCTGTATTAAAACCCAATACATTATATATTACAATACGAGTAAAAATTACTTTTTAATTTTGTTTTGAAAAAAAATGACAAATAGTAGTGTCTGTACGTACACTGACTGGTCTTATATACCCAGAAATATTTCGTTTGTGTTTAAATTATTGTAGAATACATATAAAACTGTTAAAAGAACTCAATACTTAGTCTTGAATGAGCTTTCTCCTACAGTCCTACATAAAACTACTACTGAAGTTGTTCAACTTCATTTTGCTAAATAGCACATCCAAGACCGTACAGTTTTTTAAGTAAGTGAAGACACAAAAGTTTACTAAATTGCCAAAATTTGTCAGTGGACTGAAGAGTAATATGATGCTCAGTAACCTGTGTCAAGCTGTATGTAATGCCTTTCCATGGTGGGCTTCTGTATGATTGTTCATCTTGATTGATTGCAGATACATTTTCTCCACATTAACATATTTTTCTTAGGTTCATACTCATCATTTTAAACTTGGTAATGCAGTAATATTGATATGGTACATTTTAATCTAGCACTGATATACCCTACACAAAATGCCTCGGACAAAACTGAAAATTAGGGCTGAACACGTTCATCTTGATGTACAGTAAAAATTGTATCCAAATAAGTCTCTTTTTCGTCTTTCAAGCTATATAGAAGGTCTACACATGATTGTGATATTTTGAATATGAGCCTATAGCCAGTCTGTATTTTGTAATCATCGCAAAATGCACAAGACCTGGCCTTCAAAATAGTTACAAAGGCTTGATACACAATCTTGTACAATAGTTTATGTTATGAGGCTGTTCCTTTGTTTGTTTAAAACATAATATGTCAGCCAGACAGTAGTTCTAGACTTGCTACATATTGATGGTGCCAATTTCAATAAAAAAATGTCAAATAAATGTACAACCATGGATGTTATCTGCAATCAACCTTCCTGACCCTGGTGGTAGTGCCACTGTCCTCGATGATGACACACCAGTTGATGACGTGGATGGGTTGGTGGTGCTTTGTCTGCGTCAAATATGTTACTCTTCAGTCCACTGACCTTTAAAACATAACTGGACAAATAGCAACTGTCTCGGAATATATTATTTCATTACCATACTAAGTCTTACAAATGATTGTATTCTACAATAAATTAAACGCTTCTGACTACGAAAATACTGCACTTAAATATGTTTTCCTATATTGGTACAAATGCCAGGTTGCAAGTGTCAAAACGCGAGCATACTAACTTGCAAGTGTCAAAACGCAACTTTATAATCTTGGAAGTGTCAAACCGCGAACTGATAATGTGCAAGTGTATGATTGTTAAAATGCAAGTCTAGTTCACGATGTCAATGCAGGTCATTGGTACATGTAAGTCTAGTAAAGTGGGTGTCATGGTTTCCCTGTATTAAGAAGTAGCAATGTCATTGAATTGTACAGTTTTACTACTATATACCTAGTAGTATATAAGTACACTTCAGCCGCTGCGGTGGTCAAGTATAACTTCCTAGTGATGCTACTGGGTCATGGGGTGATAAATGAGTATATATTTGGAATAATTTGTTCTAAATCAGACCTGTAAACAAGCACAAGATGGGCTCCTTATGCATACAGTTATACAAATGTGATGCTCCATATGAACTCATAAATAGTTATATATAAACACAGAGAACTACTGTCATCTCACCATGTATTTATATGCACAAATATGTATAAATTTGAGATATACTCATGCACACAGTTAATTTTATGCTGCAGTAGCTAGCTTCATGTTTACATTTAATGTAGCAATTATTGAGATGCACTCATCATGTAGCATGTACGCAGTTAATATGATGATTCAGATGCTCTCTTTCTCATGTAAAACAGTGTAAATTATTGAAATGCACCCAGTTAATGTGTTGTGTCAGATGCTCTCTTCTTTATGTCCAAAGTTAACACATTCAATTTGTCTGTTCATGTACAAGTACTATGCAATAATGATAAGCTCATCTTAATGATGGACTTATCATCCACACACCCAATAATGTGATAGAGTGTTTTAGAAAACAAACATTATTAGTAGATGCCATTCTTAGCATTCATTTTGATTACATTTGCTAAGTTGAGGTAAGTTATATTGAGCATAATTTATTATCATAGTCATATTCGTTGTGATAATTTTACATGCTTCTAAAGGTTATCTATTAATATTATTAATTGTCACAGGCGGCCAATAATAATTAACATAATAGAGCTCTTCTTGAGAGACATTCCAAAAATAGTAATAATAAGAGAAGACATCATCAAACAGTAATCATAAAGGTTATTACTTAGTCTAATTATAATATACCAGTCAGCATCATGGACAGTGTAAAATTGTTGTCTATTTTAATATGCTCTTACTTTTCCACTCTCGCAATATTATCGCTCGCATTTTGACACTTGCACTATTTCCGCCTCGCTATATTTTCCTTGCAATATTTGAGGCTCGCAACTTGACACTCGCGACCTAACAT
>LR142237.1:0-10823 GCA_900659605.1 Tisbe holothuriae | reverse complement strand
ACGATGAACCAAATCCTTGTTTATAAAATCAGAAAGCACAGTTACATATTATAGTGTAAAAGCCTGCCCGTAGCAACATTTCTATAAAGTACAAAAATGATACACGGGGGTGAGTAGCAGGGGTATGCAAAATTTAAACATTCTCAGATCATTTTATCCAATTTTAGTTGGGTGCATAGTGAGCCCCTTCTTGGTCACTACAACGGCCCTCCCCTAATTTATTTGTAGTAAATGTACCTGCTGCATAGATTTCTGCAACTGCTTTTCATACCAACTAACGCTGCGAATGTGTTTAAACATTCTCTGCTTGGACATCTTGGAGATCTTGGAACTCAGGCCTTTTCCGCCAGTCTTAGAAGGTCGTGTGTAGAAGACGACATCATCCAATAGGGTTAAAAGATCATCTAAGAGAAGGGAGCATATTAGGAAGCAAATCACAAATAACAAATTAGCAGAGTATGCACTATGCAAGTAACTAAAGTAGCTCAAGCCTTAACACTTTTGAGTGAAATTAAAATAGGTTTTAACTCATTTCAAGCAACTTTTACTTGCGTCAGGACTAAAATATAATATATTGGCTATTACATTTTTGGGTGCTTAAATGGTTATTTTGATGCCTAAAATACATACAATAACCCAAACTGGGCACAAAATTGTAAAATTTGACCAAATGTGGCCCTACAAGCGCGCTTGTAATAGTGGGTAAACCGTAAGCGAGTGTGAGATTTCAATTTTTGCATATTTTGATTTAGTACCAGTGCCAACCCTGTCAGGCTAAAAAAGTGAATACCCAGATTAAGGCACAATGTGAAAGGTACGCGTATGCGTTAATCAGCAATGCACGAGAATTAAGGTTTAAATGAAAACTAAATTACTTTTAATATATGCATCAGTAATTGCTGTTCGGTTCCATTGTACAGTTTTAATAGCAGGACGTGCAGGAAATTCATATTCACACATCTTGTCAGTTACTGCACACTGGAGTGCCACATATAGTATATATGATGTTAATATAATCACAAACAGTGACTTCACTTTATGTTCACTTAGCACATTTGAAACATTGTACATCCTTATCTTGCAGCAAAGCGAAAATACTGTTTAAACTGATGAAATGTAACAAAATTTGCAGCACAATATTACTGTGAATCTGTATATACGCGTATACGGTGACAGAATCTGTTTTACATGTATTTGTAATTTCCATCATAGAAGTTGCAATAAAATGTTAAATGTAAGTGTGATCCAAATTCTTACATTTCAATGTAATGAATACTTTGGTCAAGCAATGTAATGTGTACTATTTAAAAAAAAATATTTATCTAGTGATCCCATATTGAATATTTTTGGGCACTACCTTTTGGTTCATTCACTAGAACGCCGTGATTGCAATTTTTCATCATCATGCCACTGCAGGCACTGGGGGGATTCGAACCTGCGACCTTCTGGGTCACGGGTCCGAGTGACTTGCGACCACGGCCACCACGTCCCCTATGTGTACTAGTATGTATATTAATCTGTCCTTCCAGGTTCACCTCCTTGACCGAGTCCAACTCTGGCTACTACGTCTGCACTGTTGAGACGAGATCTGGCCATCGGATGGAGCAGAATTTCAGACTCACAGTCAAAGGTGAAGAGGAGGAAACGGCGTGATTACTTGTTGTGGTCGAAGGTTTTTGTTATAAACGTTAAACTGATTAGATTCCTTAGTTTCCTTAATATTTGCCATGGAATAGGTTAATACTATTATGCTGACATATCAGTTACACTTACTGTGTTTATTACAGCAATTGTAATACTCGTATTAGAAAAGTTGGAGCGATTCTAGTAATCGTCCTATTGCCAAAAAAAACCTAGCAAAATCCAAAAATACCTTTAAAAAAATATGGATATTTTCGAAAAATATGGACCTTTGTGCCCACATAGGCCCAAAAATAATGTTTTATTTCCGAAATGCACCCACTGTGCACACATTTTACAGGCTAATTTTGCCTAACCCAACCTAACCTGACAGTCACAACATATGAAATTTCAACTTTTGTCCTAGCCCTGCGGGGCACCCTAGCCCTTCAAGGCACCTAGCCCTGCGGTGCAACTAGCCTTGCAGGGCACCTAGCCCTGCGGGGCACCCTGCAGGGCATTCGAAATTAAAAGTTTGGGGGATTTTCATGCACAGTTATCATTGCTTCTGTCAACATAATTAAACTTAAAATTGTAGAATGTTTAGCTAATAATTATTTTCTAAAACAAATTAGTGATAGCATATCAACATATAAACATTGTCTTAAAGTTTAACGTTTATAAATTAATCTGCAGATATTATGGTGTTGGACTAAAATGTTAACTCAATTCTTGTGGTGAACAAAGTGCTGTCTTTCAAAGTTGAACAATAATTGCCTTACTTATTAAAATGTAGATAATATGTAACAATGTGATTGATTGTGTGTAAAAATGGTGATTGAATATGTAACAATAATATATAATTTGCTTCTCATGTAGATTAATTTGTGTTCCTCTCTTCACTAATCTTATTTCTTCCTTGTATTTCGACCTACTTAACTTTTGCTGTTGGAATACAGAAGTGAGTACTATTTAAATGAAAGGATAAAACAGACTAGTAGATATCAATCAAAATACTAATAAAACATTAATGTTAACATTTTACTTTTTAAAAGTCACTACTAACTCATTAATGTCGCACCCAACCAAAAATTAGATTATCATATGCTTGAAAAGATCTTTATACGGCTTACTTCCCGCCAAAAGAAGTACGCCTTCCTTTTCTGCCGCTAGATTTCGAGACCGCCAAGAGAGAGGCAAGGTTGAGATTATTATGTTCATCACAGTTCCGCAGGAAGACAAAACGGAAATTCCTACTTTCAAGATAGCAACCTTGCCTCTCTCCTGACACTATCGCCATCTAGCGGATTAAAATGATTGGAGTATTTTTGGCGGGAAGATAACCTTATATAAAGAGACTCTTGCCTCTTAGTCTTATTAAGGTTGAACTTTACTTTATAATATAGGGAACATGACGCATTGCTCAAAAGCCGCCCAAGAGTTGAGTTACCAGTAAGAAAGAGAAGAGACATGTCATGCGTAAATACAGTGTATAAACGCTTGTAACGTAATTAAATTAAACACCATACAAGCACACCGATGGACTTGAATTCAAGTACTTGCTATCATATAATGTATCCCCCGCTTCTTCTTTCAAACTAGCTCGATCATTACGTTAGGCAATTCCTTTTCTGAGTCATCATAGTTCCGGCCCCCATCAGATTTCTTCCTTCTCTTCGAAAGAAACATCTTTATTATCTCCTGGAAAACTTCTGCTGCGACATTCCGTGGGAGTCTTGCTGCTCAACTGGTCTGACTCACACTCGGTCGTGGAGAACCATTTATTTCCCAAACGAGAAAGAGAGGGAATGCGCGAACAAACGATCGAGCGCCGAGCTCCCGGGATAGCAATCCATAAAAGCGGCGGCCGCTTTGCGCTTATCCTGCGGTCGATAACACGAAAAGCTAGGCTCGATAGTTCCAACACTATGATATACTCGTGTTCCAACAAACTAAATGTTGTATTTTGTGATTCGCGGTACACGTGCTATCTACAGTTATACAACCCATATTACGAGAGAACAGGAAGCAGCCTTGCCAGATCGTAATGCCACTTGAAGCAAACAGAAGCATCATTATTCATTAAATTATATAATATAAAATATATTTTGGCATGATTTTGCATTGTAAAAAGACTCTTAAAAGAGGTCTCTATTCCGCCAAGATTCAATGCAAAAAAAATAGTTGCGACAGTCGTATTAAAGTCACAATAAAGACGCAATGCAACTTTAATGCAACTGTCGCAATGCAACTTTAATGCGACTGTCACAATGCAACTTTAATGCGACTGTCGCAATGCAACTTTAATGCGACTGTCGCAATGCAACTTTAATGCGACTGTCGCAATGCAGACAATAGTGCGACTTTAACGTAATGAGCGTGCAACAATAAGGCATCCCGGAACTTACAGAGTGTAATAGGAGTGTGTCGGATTCAGATTCCGGGTTGAGTCAGTCATGAACTCTAGTACTAGATCAGTTTTGGCCCACCCCACCGCTACCTACAAGTCCTTATTGTCCCAATTTTACACTTAATGTTGCACTATTTTCCGCATTATGACAGTCGCACTAATGTCGCAATTGTGACTTCAGCTGCAATGAATCTCGGCGGGATATGCTAACATCAGGAGACAGGCCAGGTCTTGTACCCGTGTTTAAATAGGGATGATTGGCTCATGCTCCATATCCGAATATTATTGTAGATTGTTGTTAACGTATATGAACAAAGTGACTTGGCTGTACGTATTTTGTAAGAAATTACAGTTTTTTTTAATTGATCAACTTTGCAAACCTGTACGTCAGTTTGTCACGTCGCTATTTTTACAAAAATATGTTCCGATGGAACAAATGTAGGAACAAATGTAGGAACAAAAGTGGGAACAAAAGTGGGCACCGGGAGGGCAGTTGCCCCTTGTGCGCTGCGCGCTTGAGGCACTGGGCCGGGAAGGCATTTCTGTTCCCACTTTTGTTCCCACATTTGTTCCCACTTCTCTGTTCCCACTTTTGTTCCCACTTCTGTTCCCACTTTTCCAGGAACATATTTTTGTAAAAATAGTCTATAGGGCAACCTTATCACATGGATTTAATTTTTGATTCCATTACACTAGATGGCGCCATAGGTTTTGCCTCTCATGTCTTCTCTTAAAGCACTGCTTTGGACTGCCTTTGAGTTTTTCTTTTTGGTATTTTACATTTGCATATCACATTTTTGTGTCATAATTACCTCTGAAAGTTTAAGGGGTCAAGCTGCCTTTGAGTTTTTATAATAACAAATTTATGTCATTTTTATATTGGTACACTTTGAGAAAACATTTGAGAGAGGCGTTACCACTAGTGCCATC
The DNA here is from genome assembly GCA_900659605.1 of Tisbe holothuriae. Classification (NCBI taxonomy): domain Eukaryota; kingdom Metazoa; phylum Arthropoda; class Copepoda; order Harpacticoida; family Tisbidae; genus Tisbe; species Tisbe holothuriae. The sequence goes on along the minus strand of LR142237.1, from coordinate 5,863 downwards.
TAGGGACAAATATAATCACTAATCGAAATGTCACAACAAGGTTCCCCTATATAAGCAATTTCCCCCTTTCCAAGTATTGAGCAATTGCTCGCTGACAAGAAAGAATCATCATTCGAAAAAGATTAATTCTCGCCATCTTTCAGGGGGAAAATAATAAACTTAATCGCTCCGGGCTGGCGACGCAAGTATAATTTTAGGATGCTTTCCTTCGTTATATAATAACGAAATGACGGGCTGACGGCTTGAAAAATAAAGTTTCCGTGAAAAACGGATACAAAGAATAGTCATTTTACACCCTTAAAATGTGCTTTTACGTACAATTTAATGGCAAAAAGGGATGAATATCGATGTTTTAGCGTCTAATGAGGAAGTGTACCGTTTAATGTAGCAATATAGCAAGTTTAAATGCTTATGTTCAGCCTTTTCGGGCTAATTGGTCTCATGACCAAGTCCAATTTCATATTTTCGCGGGCATTTTTTCAAACCCCCGATGATAAAGTCGTGATTTGAAGCATTCTCACGTAAAAAGATGCTTCTGTATAATAAGAAAGCGCGCTCACGTAACTCTCACTTTCACAGCTAGAAGGCAAGAAGAAGAATATTAAGGATGGAAATAGATATGCAGACAGAAATGAATTGATGCCAATTAATTTCAGATTGGAATTGATTCAATTGTGATTATTATAAGATCGAATAAGCAAAATAAAGATAGTTTACTCCTATAAATAGGACAATATATTTTACATACTTTTTACTTTACTACAACATTTGTATGAACAGGAGCAAGTTTCTATTATTTTGCAAGTAAGATTCAGCCATTTTAAATACCTAAATAAGATTGAAGGAGCAAAATACATGTATATAGCATCTATATACATGTATATAACAAATATGAGCTACTATATCTGGTCAAGTTATATTATATATTACGCATAGAAGATACTATTCTAGGAATTCACCCTGGATGCAACCTTTTATCAAATCTTAAGCTTAGATATCAAAACTTCTGATACCATTTTTCATGGACACTTTTCTACCCTTCATTATACTAAAAATCTCCCTTTTAAACCACGAATTCACGGACGAACAAACTTTTAAAAGTAACATCTGTCGCACTTATTGCGTAAACATTTGAAGAAGACAAAAGGAGAAGACATTGGTTTTGAACTTGAGACTTTGACGGATTTATGTCTTTGCAATTATATTGCAACAATTGATATTTATTGAGGTTGAACTTGGAAGTGTATTTATGGAGGTAGTTTTGACTGCCATATGTGGAGACTGTAGTGCTATAAACGTGTAATAAACACCTTACTTCAAAGACAATAATATTACATTTACACCAGATAGATGGACAGTCTAGCCATATCAGCCTAGATATAACTCTTCTTATTAAAATAAACATGCCATAGTAATTCATTAACACTAAATTGCTATATAACCCACATTTAGCGGAAACTGCCCTTAACACAGTGGGTTCACAGTGGATTCCTCCATGAGTATAATAAAGAAACCCACAGTGCGTCATTTTACGATCCCAAAATGACCATGATATCGTCCATTTTCCACGGTGGTTTTAATTTAAACATTCTTGACAATTTCTTCTGCCAACCATCTGGAAGCGAAATTATGTAATAACAATATTATGAGACTGCTTTTGTACACATTTAATAGAGCTAGTTATTGCATGATACTCTTTTAATTTAAGCAAGTCATCTTGGAAGAAGCATCTTTTGTTTGATGTTATTACTAAGTCTTAGTACGGTTATAATTGATACCTTGATGGTTAAGTAGTATTTTTTGAAAGGACATTTGTCCCCCAAAAAGTTGTTTGCAGCATTTGAAGATGTCCTATCATGTAAGTATTTATGAAGTATTTTAGTACAAGAGTATCAATATGTCCCATGAAAGTACACTCTTAATAAGTATTCGAACTGATATTTTCAGTACTATGATGCTAAATTAGAATGCATTTCCAAGACAAGAAACCATCTTAGGATGAGAATAACCATCTTACTCTCCTCTCAAAGTCCCACGCGTTGAGAAAGAGAGAGACAAGTTTTGTTTGAAACTTTCGACTTTCCCCCGAATATGGCAAAAAGTTGGAAACGTCTCAACATTTTGAAAGACAAATTGGATATTTTTTTTGCAAGCTCGATATTTGCATCTGTTGGCTCTTTTTCGCGAGTTGTTGTTAAAGAAATGTATAAAATATGCAAACAGAAGACTTTTAAAACGTTACTTTATGCAATAATATGCCTCAATAATTGTTTACTGGTTTAATAGTCTTCAGTGAATAGTATCTCAACATTGTCTTAATGAATATATAATCATCCTAAAACATGAAAAATATGCCTTATAAAGGTTAGTCATATAGTAACTGTGTCGCTGAATTAAACAAAATTTGCACAATTAACACCCAAAAAGGTTATTATCGGTTGTCACAAGCATAAAATAACCTTTTTTACATGACCATCCCACATATTAAACTTCCTGTCCAGACTTTCTCCACCCAATTTGCTCTCTCAGCGTTAATTACAACCTTCGATCGATCGGAGGAACCCTACGCGAAGATTGGATGTTAAAATACTGATGGAATTATGTGTTTGCATGTGGGCTTCTGAGAGGGAAATTTGATGAGTGCATTCTTGAGAATATTGATTGGAGATCGATAGTAGAGTATTAAATCTGGATAGCTAGATACGTTTTTTGTTGGTGGCCCAGGAATATTCTGTAAATGTAGCAACACTGCACTGCAGCTTAAGATCTTATCAAAACTTATGTAAACGCAACATAATGGACGAAGATGATACGTACACAGCATGATCAATAATATGACAAGAGTGCACCGACTCAACTAATACATGTAATAATCTTAGAACGGCTTTACACAAATAACCCTGAGTACACATAATATGGAGATGCTGCTGATAAACAGCTCAGTAAAACTATTGGTCATTCTTTGGCGAAGTCTTATCTTCAGCGTTATGGTGATAATTTTAATAATCGAAACTTTAATACATAACAAGTAGATGCACCAAGCACCTTTAAACTTTACTCACTTTTGATTTGAACAAGTACCGATTGCGATTTTCCACATTGCTTCTTACTTGTTTTTTTCCCCATCTCATACAAAATAATGGTGGAATTGTGCTTCAAATTGACGCACTTTCATTGGAGGAGGAGGAGGAGGCTAATAGCGCATTATTCATGTTTGAAATCACTTTTTATCAAGTAATTACAATTGAAACAAGGGTTACCCTTGAATTGAAACGATCAGCATTGCAAGGGAATGAAGCGAATAAGCCCATTCTAAACATGAAAATAATAACAAAAACAAACTTAAATGTCCGTGACTTACAAAGATACGTTGCTGATGTCAGCTAAACAAAAAAAACTATGCATAAGAGCCCTTCTCGAATACCTGTACCGATCGGTGCCGTAAAGTATATCGAAGTCTCATTTTAAAGACATAATTAAATCAAGTACCATTAAGTTTTCCATTGTGATGTAGGAGAAAATCATATCTGCCATTGTAAAGCACACATCAATTTTAATAACTTAGTTAGCAATTTCCTCTTCACTACTTCATCCTCGGCAACCGACAATAGTGAGGTCACAACAGAAACAGCAATTATAGAAAATTTGCCCAGTGTCATCATGTTCCATATACTGTCTTATTGAGTGAAATGGGTTTAAGACAAACAGAATGCTGCTAAAGAATAGCTTTAAAATACGATATTTTAAACTCCATAGTCGTACCTTGGAAACTTTAAGTTTTTACCTAACATGCATCACTGAGAGCATATTATTCATTTTATCAGCTCAGCATGCTCTATAACTTCTCACTCTTTTATCGACTACCGACAATGGTGAAAAGTCCTTCTTCCTAGTTTTCTCCAAGGTGGCATCGGGCCAAAAAGCGGCTTTATAATAAATGGGAGTTTCTCCGCGCGTTGCTATTTTTACTCGGGATACAATTTATAGATATCGAGAAGGTGAAACCAGAAATCAGAGCAACACGTGGGATGTTATTAGATTCATTAGTGCTTCGGTTAGTTAAAGCAACCTTCTGTAAGGTTTTATATGTTTTGCAAATAGTTGATAATGCATTAATGGCTATGTTTGAACTCAAAGAATGCACTTTTAGGCTGCTTTTAGGCTGCTAAGATAGTAGCACAATATTATACTGCTCTGGTAAGAAATAATACTGTATAATGACTTAGATCTGCATTAGGTAGTCCTTGACTGATACTCAGGGATGCCATTTTGTCATTCATTAAACCGTCAATGGCATCCCTAACCTTGTATTTATCCATCCTCCTCCTCTCCGCCTTTATGATTATGATTTTCGCGAGCTTGGAGATCTTCCCCTAGTGTGTAAAAACTCACCAGCTCGTGACAAATGTCAACGAACACACAACACTCGCTGACGCAGAAAAAAAGTAAATCTGCTGTGAAGGTTATTGCGTCAAAAAATGGAAGTATATCATCCCGATAAGAACATAATTTAGACATTATAAGAATTTTAAGCAAAATGAGCTCTAATGTTGCTAAGTATGGTTGTAGTTATTGTTAATTTTTGTCGGGTTTGATGTCCTAAAAAATAGGAAGTGATAAACACTTTAGAGCGGACGGATGCTCTAATAATGAGCTAATTACTCGATTGTTTGTAGCATCTGGTAAAATAAAACATTGATAAATTCGTCCTGTGTTGACTGTCACGGCTAACGAACCTTACGAAAACGCAATTTGGCATACAAAAGCAACTCCAATAGCTTTATGCATGCAAGGCATGTATTACATGTATCATGCAAAAATTAGCAGGGTCAAAGAAGGAAACCGCTTGGCAATGGTGCTCTTTGTATGCATATAAAGTGACAAAAGGGTTAATTATTTGAACAAAGTAAGTTGGATATAATTATGGACGGGACAAAATGATGTCAATTTGCCACGGAATATGGAGAATGAAGGTCATACTTTAGCAGTTATTAAATTAAATTCATCCGGAATATAAATATTCAAAGTCGTTATTCACTTTTTTAATATAAATGTGATTGTATAATCTCTACGATCTATTCTCCTGAAGCGCATTCGGTGTCTTTTCATTTTTGATATTTTTGTCCAGTATATTATATACTAAAAGTATATCAATGGTCTCTTGTAATGTTTAAGGATTTTACACTTTCACTATTTAACAGATAATGTCAATATACATTATGAGCCACAATTTTAGGTCTGATTTCTCTGAATAAAACTAGGTCACGCCCTAGTAACATCTTCAAATTAATCCAGTTTGACATGTCATTACGATAATTTATTCTTTCCAATTCCTTTCACTTTTCATTTCTAGGGCCTGGTTTCTAACATGTCAAAAGTATTACTTCGCCTTTATAGTTTGTAATTTTTTGACTTGGTAAGCAACTGCACCTAATGTATCTAATGTACCAATACAAGCCCTTTAAAATGTATATATGTAGTTCTTGCAACTACTTTTAGAAACCGAGCCTCCCATTCAAAACCATTCCCACGCGTTTGCAAGCGAGCAACACATTTATTTCATTTTACTGCTTTGTTCTCCTTGTGATTTGAGAAGCAATTCACGCCGAGGATAATGACACCATAATTAGATTTTGGCACTTAAGAAGAAGAACGGGAATATGGAAAACTGAGCGGGTTAAAAAGTGAAGGAAGTATTGAAGTATGTATTCCGACTAGAAAATGAAACCACTAAAACTTATAAAATGTGTTTAAGCAGTATTTATCTCAGTGTTATAAAAGCCTTAATAGGGGAACCTTGTCGAGCCATTTCAATTAGTTAATATATTTGTCCCTAGATGGCGCTAGCGGTAACGCCTCTCTC
>LR142236.1:0-10822 GCA_900659605.1 Tisbe holothuriae | reverse complement strand
GAGGCATAAAAATGAGTTTGAAACAGCGATTTAAAACAGGACAAAGGGACTCCGGTTCAAATTCACACGCACCCACAATGGAGTCCCAGTGGACAGATAGAGATGGAGAGACACGGAGAAGAATGAAGAAGGAGAAGGAGAAGAAGAAGAGAGAGCTGGACACATTGGAGGGTAGTTGCTTGTTTGACTTACGCAGAATCCGTATTTCCCCGGCCTGAGGAAGATGTTCCTGATCCTGCCAAAGTCCCTCGTGAACTTCTCAAGGTCTCGCTCGCGGACGTCGTGCGGGAGGTTGCCGAAGAAGACGCGGTAGCCGTCGGCGCGGGAAGGCATCCTAACTCAATTAATCAACTATCCCAAGGGTCCGAATGCACAGTGGGATCGAAGATGGCGTCTCGGGAGCGACGGTTGGGACGTGTGCGGATGGCTGTTGGCTGTAATCTCGTGAAAATGATACCTCGCTTCGCTCTCGCTCTCGCTCTTGCTGCACACGGACGGGATCACGCTACTCACGCGAGTCAGTCGTCCCTCCGTTTCAGTCGCTCAGCCCAAGGAGAGAGAAGCCACCGAAAAACAAGTTGTGCACAAACAAAGCGACAGACGGACACTTTTAGCCAGCAGCGCCAGCAGAAGAAACGAGTCTGTCTGGCAGGGCAGCCGAGTCATGGAAACACGGCCGAGTGTCGAGAACGTTCGCAGCGTTTAACGGCCCATTAGGGATGCCACTGAGATCAAATCAACAGAAGCCAAACACAGGGTCACTCCTTCCAAATATTCTTAGCAAACTATGTGAAGGCCTTTAAATGTGTGGATTATTTTGAAATAATGGAATTCAAGCTACAAACAAGCTAGAAATTTCAGTGTTTCAGCCTAAATAAAGTCTTCATTGTGTGTCCATTATTGTCCATTGAACTGATTTCGTCTTCCCTTTGTGTTCTGTTGCGAGATTCGCTGAGCTTTCGCACGTGGAGTCAAAGAAGAGGAGACAGAAAATGACTTGAAATGGTTTTAGAAGATTTTCTGACATTTCGAGCAAGCAACTCGAATAAATTAAATGAGAATGTATAAATAACACCTTCATATGAATTATATATACATAACTTTTTTACTCAAAATATTCCAGTTTCCCTAGATATATATAAAATTGATGCCGTTCCTTCTCTGCTCCTGCTCCCCCTTCCACACTTGTCTGAAGCACAGGAGTGATGGATTAGGAAGTTTCAATTGGGAAAAGAAGGTTTTTATTCTTTCATGCCAAATTGAAAAGCGTCAATTCCTGTTGAAATATACCATTTGTTTTTTAAGGTCTCTTTTGAGTCCCTTATTAAGTCTTTTAATCTGTTTTGCAAGCATAAAAATACCCCTCACTATGCAATGCTTCTCTTCCTTGTTCCGTGCTGGGTCTTTCTTCCGTCTCCCTTTCCTGTGGGTGAGCAGCAGCAGCAGCAGCAGCAGCGGCGGATGGGCCGGATTGGCTCGTCCCGCTGAGCCGCTTCAGCCGCACTCTGCCGACCACTGGCGACCAGCAAGCAGGGAAAAAAACGTCTCCTTCTCAAGTGCTGAAGTGCGGACCGACCACGGACGGACAGAATTCTCTTGCTTCTCTGGCTTCTCTGGCTTCTCTTCTCTTCTCCCCAAAATGGCTCCTTCTTCTCCCGCTCGTCTCGCAGACGCTCCATCCGCTGTCTTGCAACAAAGCCACGCGCTCATTCAAACCCAGAGAAAACACCCAAGAGCAGAGGAAACGACCCAACCGAGACGAGGCCTCGCCACCCCAACCGATCCTGCCCTCACAGACCCATCACGGAGCGGAATCGTCCCCTCGGCCTCCCCATGGACCCCTGCTGCAGATCGACGCGGCGGTGAGAGCGCGCCATGGACGCCAAGGAGATCGCCAAACTACTGGCCAAATCGGCCCCGGTGCCACCCAGAGCAACGCCCAGAGGACCCTCCATGGCGCCCACGTCACTACTCAGGTCGGCGGTGGTGGTTCCGCAGCCGCACCAGCGTCGACTGGAGGCCGCACTCAACGTGAACCACTTTGTCCGCGGACTGAGCGAGGCCAACCAGCAGCCCATGCAGTAAGAGTGTTTTACTAAGAAACCTGTTCCACAATTTCATTCCATAACTCCTTTCAGAGCCGATTCCTCCGAGGATGACGACGACGTGCTGCAGGCGCTGGAGAATGAGGCGAGGGACTCGACGACGATGAGCAAGAGCCACGTGGCAGCATTCGACCGCATGAAGCGATGCAGGAGATACCTCGACCGGAAGATGGACTCGGAGCTGGCTCAGGACCAGTCCGAGGGCCCGTCTGAGGACACCCTGGTGCGGGATCTGCTGCGAAAGCACGTGCGCCGGAAAAGGATGAGGAAGAGGGTCAGAAATGCACCAGAGGTAAGGTATTAATAGCCCAATCACCTCGGGAACATTCTATTATAAAAGTAAATTTATTAAGATTTTGGATTCTGGAGAGTCCTCGGCTGGGGAGACTGAAGGAGACGCGGTGTTGGATGATGGGAGTAGCAAAGAGGTTAGAAAAAGAGTGCAAACCAGCTAGAGATATTATTGGGAGTAACCACAGTTAGCCCTTGTCGTTTTACTAATTCGTTTGCGTCCTGTATACAGTCTGCACTAAAAACTAACAATTGCTATGATGTGGTTTTCTAATAATATTATTAACTATTCTGAAACATTGTTTATTTCATGCAAGTAAAATGGAATTTTTTTCTTCTTCTCCCCAGGACGAATCCCAAGAAAAGCTTTCTTCCGAGAAGCAACCCGGTGACGTTGACAATGACGGAGAATCTGATGCTGCACCTCAAGCAGACGCCAAATCCAAAGGATCTTCCAAACCAGGCCGTAAAAACAAACGCTCCGACCGACGGAGATCCTCAGCCGGAGCAGCAGTGCAAACAGGACCTCCAACAGAAGAGCAGCTCACAGCACGACGACGCAAACTCTGGTCCTCCATATTAAAGAGGGAGATCGCCAAGGGCGCCAAAGCGAGGAACTACAACACCCGAGAACGTCTTTCAAACTGCCGTCGCGTAGCTGCGGCCTGCATGCGCGCTGTGCGCCAGAAGGCCGTGGTCAGCCAGCGCAGCACCAGGGACACGGTGTGGCGCGCCAAGAGGTTGACCAGAGAGATGCAGGCCTACTGGAAGCGGATCGACCGTGTCGTCACGCAGCAGCGTCGCCAACAAGAACAAGAGCTGGAGAAACAACAGAAGCAGGACTACCAGTTACTGGAAGCCAAGCGAGCGCAACGAAAGCTCAACTTCCTAATCACTCAAACGGAGCTGTACGCTCACTTCATCGCAAAGAAGATTGACCGATCCTCTGAGAATGAGGCAGCCAAGGGAGAGGCCAAAATCCTGGAGCGGCTGGAAGAGGAGAGCCCGTCTGGAAGACTTGCCGCTATCGACGACTTTGATGCTAACGCCGTTAAGACGATGGCTCGAAACAACGCTTCTCAGGCTCTGGAAGCGCAACAACACCGCACGAGCACCTACGACGTGGACGGCGGGCCATTGCCCAGCGTTAAAAGGGAGGAAGGTGTGCAAGACCGACAGCAGCCGGATATATTTGAGGGTACATTGAAGAACTATCAGCTGAAGGGAATGAACTGGCTTGTCAACTTGTACGACCAAGGCATCAATGGTATCCTTGCGGACGAGATGGGTCTGGGGAAGACTGTTCAGGCGTTATCTCTGTTGGCCCACGTCGCGGAGAAATACAGTAAGTTACTTTTAAATTTTCCCTCGGTATAATCTCCTGTTTCAACTTCCATTCAGAGAGCCTCTTGCAGGGTATTCTCTGGTTTGTTATACAAAGCAGGAACAGCAAAGGAGTTCACCGAACTTGAAAATTGATTCAATCAATTTTTGAGCTCCAATGTTTTCCGACAAGTAGTCAAAATACAGTCATGAATCATGTTATTATTTCCTAGCCATTAATATTTTTTTCTTATTTCCTCAGATATCTGGGGCCCTTTCCTTGTCATCACCCCTGCCTCCACCCTGCACAATTGGCAACAGGAAGTGGCCAAATTCGTCCCCTCCTTCAAGGTGGTGCCTTACTGGGGCTCTCCCCAAGAGCGCAAGATCCTTCGGCACTTCTGGGACCAGCGCAACCTTCACACCCGCTCAGCCTCCTTCCACCTCGTCATCACCAGCTACCAGCTCGTCATCACGGACTTCAAGTACTTTAACCGGATCAAGTGGCAGTACCTGGTGCTGGACGAGGCTCAGGCCATCAAGTCCTCGGGCAGTCTACGCTGGAAGATGCTGCTCGAGTTCAAGTGTCGGAACCGACTGTTGCTGTCCGGCACGCCGATTCAGAACTCGATGGCTGAGTTGTGGTCGCTGCTGCATTTTGTGATGCCGACGTTGTTCGACTCTCACGAGGAGTTCAATGATTGGTTCTCAAAGGATATTGAGAGTTCGGCGGAGAGCAAGGGTCAGATTGACGAAAGTAAGTTTAAGAGTTTTAATCTATTATCTATTATGTCCTGTTTCAACTTCCATTCAGAGAGCCTTTGCAGGGTATTCACTAGTTTGGTATACAAAGCAGGGACAGTAAAAATATTATTGGATTTCACCGAACTTGGAATTCGATATAATCGATTTCCGAGCTCCAATGTTTTCCGACAAGAAAACTGACCTTGATTAAAATAACAGGAATTTTCAGTTAATAAATATTAATTGTTCTTTTATTGCCCTCTTCCAGTGCAAATCAGCCGTCTCCACATGATCCTGAAGCCCTTCATGCTCCGCCGCATCAAGAAGGACGTTGAAAACGAACTGACCGACAAGCTAGAGGTCCTCGTCTACTGCCCGCTCACCATCAGACAGAAGCTGCTCTACATGGGGCTCAAGAGGAAGATCAAGATCGAAGACCTGTTGCAGGGTCTGGGATCGCAGAAGGAATCGGGCGGAGGAGCGGGAACGCTGACATCAAGTCTCATGAATCTAGTCATGCAATTCAGAAAGGTACGGTTGCTTCTTATTGTACTTTCTTTACAAACACGTCCCTACTTCTAATCCTTTGCCCATAATTTCAATTGGGTTTTAGATTCGCATGTGGACAAGAGTAATTTTTGACCGGAACAGCTTTGATTGAAGTGTCTTATAAATGACACCGAAGTCGGGTCGGTCAATAAACAAAAACACAGATTACTCCTTGATATTTCTTTCTACAATTAAGTTTATAATTATGTGATTCTATTAATGATATTTTAATTATTGTTTTCAGGTCTGCAACCACCCCGAGCTGTTTGAGCGACGGGAGGCCAGGTCTCCCTTCGCCATGACCACCCAACCGTACCTCATTCCAAAGCTCCTTTGCCGGAACAACATTCATAGCGACAACACGCTCAACACGAAGAATCACATTCTCTACAAATCTCTGTCGATATTCAACCCGGTGAATGTAAGCAACTCTCTTAAAACTTCGCGGACGACCCCCGAACGGTTGGAGGTTTCGGACAGCGGCTTCTCCTACCTCCGCTTTGTGGACACCTCGGAGGGAGAGCAATTTGAGCTCGCCAAGTCCTTGTTCTCCCGGTGGCTGCTGATCGCAAAGGAAATCCATCGACGACGCTCGCAGAGGAAGTATCAGAGCGAGATGTGGCAACGGGTCTCCGCAAGGTCCAAGCTGCTCATCGTGTCAGAACCGGTTCCTGAGCAACTTGTCTTCACCTCCAATACTGAGCCATTGCTGGGGCATGCGGACGTGGAGCTCCGCAGCATGCAGGAGACCATCAACCATCGGCTCATCAGGACAAAGTGCTGGAGTCGAAAGGAGCGGGCAAGGAGACGACTGCTCGAGACTGCACACGTTGACGAGGACGACGAAGAGGACGAAGATCTCATGCAGAAGCTGGTCGAAGAGATTGACTTTTTGGAACGCCCTCCCAAGACTCTACGTTGTGATCCCGTCTACTCGCCGCAATTTCTATTCGCGCAATCGTTTCCACGCGTGGCGACATCAGGCCGGCTGCAGTATGCGTACGATCGATCTGCTGCCTACCATGTTCTTGATCACAAGAGGTGCAACCCGCCTGGTGGAAAGGATCTTGTACTGCACGGATCTCTTGAGCTGTCGGAGCAGCATTCGAAAATGCGATCTCAACATTTCCACCCTGTGACTGAAGGTGGATTTTGGGCGAGTCGTCCAATCACCGGCTGGTCAAACATTGCCATTCCGGATAAACAGAGCTTGGTCTCCGACTGTGGCAAGCTGCACGTCCTGGACGGTCTCCTTGCCCGGCTGAAGGAGGAGGGCCACCGCGTGCTCATCTACTCCCAGATGACCCGCATGATCGACCTACTGGAGGAGTTCATGTGGCATCGAAAACACACGTTCATGCGCCTCGACGGCAGCTCCAAGATCAGCGAGCGCAGGGACATGGTCGCAGACTTCCAGCAGCGGTCAGACATATTCGTGTTCTTGTTATCAACGCGCGCCGGTGGCCTGGGCATCAACCTCACGGCAGCGGACACCGTCATCTTCTACGACTCTGACTGGAACCCCACCGTGGATCAGCAGGCCATGGACCGCGCCCACAGGCTGGGTCAGACCAAACAGGTTACCGTTTACAGGCTCATCTGCAAGGGCACCATTGAAGAGCGTATCTTGCAGAGGGCCAGGGAGAAGTCGGAAATCCAACGCATGGTCATCACCGGGGGCAGCTTCAAGGGCAAGCAAGGAGAGCTGAAGCCCAAGGAAGTTGTGTCGCTCTTGCTGGATGATGAGGAAATTGAGCGAAGGTACAAAGCCAAGGAGGAGGAGCAAGAAAGGAAGGCCATGAAGCGAGATAATGGTGACGGCTATGGTGACGCCAAGAGACCGAAGTTGGAGCAAGAGGTGGACATCATGACTGACGACTCCAGCCGACTGAGCAGCGACAGCCTCACTGTTGATGTCGAGAGCCTGGGATCGGCATCACGTGACCGGACAAGGCCGCCGTCTCCACTCTTTGACTTTTTGGGCGAGAAGATCGGCCCGAAGCGGTTGAGAAGAGGGACTGGTGGGAAGCGAGGGCGACCGAGAGGGTTGAAGAAAGGCGGATTGGAGAGGGAGGAGGAGGTGGGATCGCTTTTGCCAAACGGTGGTGCCATGCTCAGTTCAAACGCTGGGCAGCCGGTGAAAAGGGGTCCTGGGAGGCCCAGAACAAAGCCTGGTGGAGTTCCCTTACACATAGGAGGAAGGGGTCTGCCACCAAGGCCTCAAAAGAACAAAGTCCTACTTGGAGAAATCTAAGCTAGGTTATCTTCCAATAATTAAGATTAGATCTTCGTATAAAATTAATTGTAATAATGTTGCCATAAGTATTGTAAACAATTACCTGTTGGTGTTCCGTAGTTTGATCAACTAAGAAAATCATGTTTATATATTTATACGTACCTTCAGTCAAGAGTTTATATTGTGTTAATAGAAAAAGTACAAAATACAGTTTAAGAACAGTTGCCCGATGAAATCGGGTCATAAATCAAGATAGTATCTTATAATCTAAAACTTCTTGCAATTACTAGTGGCATTTAATTATTTTAGTGGCCCAGTGAAGTAGCGTTTCATGCAAATAGTTCGATTGGTATGTTTTGTCGTCATATCCGTTTCTGTTGTTCTAAAAGCAATGCATAATTTTCTCTTCTGCCAGCTGGGTACGCCTCTTGCTTTTCCCTTCAGACCTTGCCGTGTCCTTCGAAGCTTACGAGAAACGGTGGAAAGCAACGTGTCTGGCCAGGCGGTTCTTTCATAGCAAGGACTGATGCAGACAGTTTTAAAGGCTGGCTCTTTTTAACAGCAGGCAGTCTACGTCGCTTGGCGAGTTGTCCTAGGAAACAAGGCAGCTTTCTAAAGAAGGCCAATACGTAGATAAATTTGAAATCGGGCTGAATTTTTATCGGACGTTTGATTATTTTGCCTATTTCTGCACCATCTCGTATTTCGTTTAGAAGTGTAATAGAAGCTCACTTTTGCGGGATTTAAGTGGTTACCCGCAGGGCAGGAGGTAAATAGGCGTTTATCAGGCGAGTAGCTGGCGTAGGCGTGCGCAATGGCGGGCTGAGAACGCCTTGTCGGACCGGGCCCAAGAGAATGATGCCTGCAGCGTGCACGCATTGTGCTCGTGTGCTAAAAAAGAAAGAAAAGGAACTTGAAGGAAACGCCAGCCAGTCAGAAAACGTCAAGAAGGGAGAACGCACGCACGCCTTTTCGTTTCATTCGAGCCATCGTGGCAAACTGCCAAGTGATAACCTATCCTTAAACCTTGATTGTGTGACTGTGTCCTGCAAGATCAACAACAAGCTCGTGCTCCCGACCAACTGATTCATGGCCGCAGACTACAGAACGCTCATCTAGTCAGTGTATTATAGTAACAATAACATGGCTTCCAGTGCTGGGTTGTGGGTGTTTGGCTACGGGTCGCTCGTATGGAAGCCTGGGTTTGAGTACGAAGAACGCGTGCTCGGGCACATCGAGGACCACGCCAGGGTGTTCTGGCAGGGCAACACCACGCACAGGGGGACGCCGGGAAAGGTGAGAACTGAGAAGAAGCTTTTAATGTAGAACGCTCGCCCGATCATGACCAATGAAGCAGATTTTGGCTGATGCAATGACGAAAATAAATTTCCGAGAAGGGAGATGCTGCTGCAAAATTAATGCATATTTCATGAAATTCGATATAGCTATTTACAGTCAAAAATTTAAGTAATTTGTCATTGGTAATTTGTACGTCACATGGAAGTACAAAATATATTTACATTAATAATGTATATATATATGTGTGTGTGTCATGAAATTCGATATTTTGCTATATTCCGCCTTGCTATTTTCAAAGTTTTGAGTATTTTTATAGATAATGTGAAGATCGTGTGAAAGTACAATATAAACTTTACGGTATATTAATAAATAATAATATCATTATATGGCTTTAACAACATATTGTTGCTTTATTTTCAGCCTGGTCGAGTAGCTACACTAATCAAACAATCTGAGGTGAGTAATAAAATTATAATATTTATACCTTTTCTAACAAACCACATGATGAAATTCTTGGAGTTTACGCTAATAATCAATAAACCTGTTTTTGGTGGGTCAATAATTTTAATTAGGGCTAGCGCATGTGTTAGAAGCCTTTCAAGGCCTTCACGAGCCACGACATGCATGTTTGATGGTTTGCAGAAGTTGGCTTTTTAAATAATGGCTAGCCCTGGAAAAGAACCTTTAACTTTTAACTATAGTTTAGCATCTGCAATTTCTGCATTAAAACTGTTCTTGGAATTGTGTGACAGTTATCGATCAAGCTTCTCAACACATTTCTGTCATGAAAAAGGACGATTTAAACGAAACCTAATATTTGTTTTTCATCTATTAACATATCGTTACAGATGCTTTCTTCTTCGATAGTTGCAGGCAGACTTTTTCTGTCCTTTTATAGACACATAATATGCAACGGGAAATAACATTCCTATCCGCTCCTACGCCGAACTTTCGGTCCGTCGGCCTTTTTTCTCTGACGTCAGCTAATCTGTTGTTTTCGCCCTTTTCAGGCCATCACCCACGGAGTCGCCTTCCGCGTAGTCGGCCAGGCCGCCATGGGATACCTCAACCAGCGCGAGGCTGTGCTAGGCGGATACACCGTAGACACCGTGCCGTTCTTTCCGTCAGGCAATCAGGAGCCTCTGCTCAGAGAAGATCTAAAATCGGCCAAAACCACCAGTCTCAGTCATCGCCACGCCGCACCGAAGCCTCCTCAGGGTTCCATCCACGTGCTACTGTTCGTGGCGACTGAGGAGAGCGAACATTGGCTGGGCGAGAGTCCCGAGGAGGAGATTGCTGAGCAAGTGGTCAACTCAACTGGGCCGTCCGGGCACAACGTCGAGTACGTGCTCAAACTGGCCGAGTGGATGAAGGCGAAGCTGCCCGAGGTGCACGATCCGCACCTCTTCCTATTAGAGGAGCTCATCCGGGCAAAGGTCTGCGAACGGAAGCTGAACATGGCCCAGCTGATGGGTGAGGAGTCCGCCTGCTGTGAAGACACTGAGAGCGACTCCAGCGAGAATGCGGGCAGTGATGGCGAGTCCGCCGCGAATGGACACCATATTCACCCTGGTGGAGCCGACGCGGCCGCGGGTGCCGCGCAAGAGGGCACCACCTTCACATCCGTGGTGCCGCACAAGTGCCTTCGCTGCGTCAAGTTGTAGCCCTAGCCCAATAGTCTTGGAGAACATTCATTCAGAGGGGTGTGCACATGATTATTATATAATTAGATAAATTAATACTACCAAAGTTTTGAACCCAAGTGTGATGAAGAGGCGACGATCATGTTGATAATCAAAATGGTTGAAGAAGAAGAAGAAAATGGCTTCCAATGAAAGGTGTTGGCGTGGCCGTCTGATAGCGGCCATGAAATCCCTCGAAAAGAATTTGCCAATGGAAAAGAGGATCTGTTCAGGGTTTTGTTATAAAAAGCTGGAGCAAACGAGAAATCTTAAAAAATATCATTTCTATTTTATTATTATTTTCTCCTTTTGAGGCTTTATCGTGTTGTTATATATAACCTTGCAGCGATGTGATAATCGTTTCAAAATTAAAATAAACAATTTTTATCACCCAAACTATATGAGCGAGAAAACGAGTCATTGTCCTTCATATGTGTTGCCTAATAGGTCCATTGTCATGGTCATTCATGCGGATTTAATGATCATGTGCCTGACGGTGGGTGGCTTCTCAAGATCTACAGGGTGTCCCAGAATTAGTGAAAAAAAGTAAAAGGTCATATCTCAGCTCTAGCTTGACCCACCAAAATACTATT
>LR142235.1:0-10822 GCA_900659605.1 Tisbe holothuriae | reverse complement strand
CTGTGGCAACTTTTTGGAGAACGCGCCGGGTCCGGGATTTGGCCCCCTTGCATGGCAGTCTCGCGCGCTAACCATTCCGCCACGAGCTTGCGCTCAAAATTAGACTTATTTTGGGGCATAACTACTACGTACAGTATATAACATGCGGTTATGGGGGACGTTTTAGCCGTGATCGCAAGTTGCTTGTCCCTGCAAACCAAGAAGTTGCAGGTTCGATTCCCCCCAGTGGCATGATGAAGAAAATTGTGATTACGGCGTACTGGTGAATGAGCCAAAATGTAGTTCCCAAAAATATGCAATAAGGGATCACCAGTAAAATAGTTATAAAACACGCATTTAATGCACGTACACTTAAAATGATTTTAAGTTTAATAAAAATTGAACTATAGTTACAGTTTTGACATCAATTAATTTAATTACTATTGCAAATAGTTATAATAGAAGACAGGGGTCCTTATTAGTCCCATTGATGTGGCACAAGCTTCCCAGCAGCCTG
The DNA here is from genome assembly GCA_900659605.1 of Tisbe holothuriae. Taxonomy (NCBI): domain Eukaryota; kingdom Metazoa; phylum Arthropoda; class Copepoda; order Harpacticoida; family Tisbidae; genus Tisbe; species Tisbe holothuriae. The sequence continues at coordinate 10,326 of LR142235.1, read as the reverse complement.
ATTTAAAACTTTTAATTATTTTTTGGATTTTATTTGCTTAATAAAGTAACTTGTAACTGTAACTACAGATTGTAGTTAATGAAAAATGGACCGAAAATAACTTTCTGGCAACTACGTAGTTACTGCAACAATCTTGAGTAACAGTTTACTATAACTGTCAAATTTAGTCGAAATCAAGGCTATGTATACCAGGTTAGTTCACAGGGATCAAATTTGATTTTTTCCTCTTTTGCCGCGCTTCGCATATTTAACTTTACGCGAACTCGTATGCCCTAAAGCTCTTTAAGTAAAGCTGAGCGGACAGCGGGAAATCTACGTACACCAGTGTGTGGGTGTTGCCTTGTGAGCCACTTAGGCAGATATAGCTGAATATGGTCCAAGATGAATAGTTGAGGTGATTACTGAGGAAAGATTGAAAGTAAAAGGTATCTTTAAGTCTAATCTGAGTTCTCCAAGCTTTTTATATCTAGAGCTTTAGTTTCCCTTCCTTTTTCGCTTATTTTTTGCTTATTTTCCTCGCAGGCAGAGCCACTGGCTGCGCTCTGTGAACAAACCTGTGTTCTCATATAATCTGGGTCGAAATGAAGTAATTTTCAAATGCGTGGGCACAATACATTTGTAATTACAGCCCTAAATGAATTAAGACAACTGTAGTATAAGTATATTGCATTTAACAACACCTCAGTGTTCTTGATTCTATAATGCAATTAGTCAATTAATGCATCATTATAATTCAGAGTGAACAAGGAGGACGTGGACGGCCTCCCTAAGATCACCGCCCAGCCCATCGGTTATGACGATGCCAAAATCATTCTGGAGAAGATGGGAGGAAAGCCGCCGCCAAAGGCATGGATGGGCGGGATCAAGGGTGTGGATTATAACCTTGGGGGAGAGTGGAAGAATGAGTACAAGGTATGGGAATAAAGATATTATTTGTATATACATGATGGCTTCCCTAATATAAATATGAAATTGAGAGCAAGCTCATGGCGGACGGAATGGTTCTTGTGTGAGACTCCCATGCAAGGGGGCCGGGGTTCAAATACCAGTCTCAGCGGACAAAAATTCTCAATCGTTCTATAAAAAGCTGCCACACCAAGTCAAACAGGACTGGTGGTAAAGCTTCTCGCATCCCAGCTGAAGCTCCTCTTGGACTTGCCATTCATTTGGGGGCATGCTATTGCAATGAACCTGAAAAGGTAGTGTCCTAAATTTGGAGCTAAAATACACAAAAAGGATGCATAGTCTATATTTTTTAAGTCTGCAAAAATATGTTACTTTCTAGGGCTGGTCCCTCCGCATCGACGTGAACAACGTTGAGGACACCGTGAAGAGCAGCAACGTCATCGGATACATCAAGGGAGAGTTTGAGCCGGATCGGTATGTGTTCCTCAGCAATCATAGAGATGCGTGGGGGTATGGATCGGTGGATCCTTCGTCAGGTAAATAGGCACTCAGTTCTCAGTCACCTTGTTTCATAATTATTGTAACGTGTATCCCTTTGTAGCTCAATGCCTAATACAGTCCCTATAATTTTATGCATTAAGCAACATATTTTGGGTTTATATTGACAAATCCAACTTTGGGCTGGCATTGAAGGTACATATTATCCTAATTATTGCATTTGAAATAATTATATAGAAACAACATTACATATTTCCCAAGCATGCTACTGAGCAAGCATCAGGCTGACCGAGCAATCATATCTTGTAGGCACTGCCCAACTCATGGAGGTCGTCCGCGTCCTCGGCGAAATGCACAAAAACGGCTGGAAACCCCGCCGTACCATCGTCTTTGCCAGCTGGGCCACTGAGGAGTACGGACTGGAGGGGTCCACAGAATGGGTCTTCCACAAGCTGAACAAACTCTCGGATCGGAGTGTTGGGCTTGTGAACACGGATATTTGCGTGTCTGGTCCGATTGTGAAGCCGCAGTCGTCTCCAGTGCTGAGAGATATTGTCTATGATGCTTTGAAGGTATGGTTAGAAAATGTAGCAAATTATTAACTAAAATGACACTTTAGTAAGTTTCTGTTTCTCCTTTTTGAAGTAGTAAAATACCTAGCTATGTTTATTTTGTTCATTGTAATGCTAGGGTAGTAATAATTTTATTAATTAAGGTCATTAATTTTAAGACAGAAGACTCACACCCATAATTCAATATAATCATGATAAAAAATATGATCTCTCTTAATGGTCAAAACTTTGGAATTACAATGAGTTATTTGGTAACTATTAGGGTATAACAGTTTTTGCGTGAATACCCCTAATCTCATTATCCTTATTTTCATTTCATTATAGGCTGCCCGCGATCCCTTCGATAGCAAGACCTACTTCCCCACCCGTGGAAAGGCTGTTTCCAATGGAGATCGGAGTTACTACGATCTCTGGCATGAGTGGTGGAATCTGAACAAGACAACCAATGACACGCCCGAGGTACAGGATGTTAAATATTTTAGCCTGTATGTAAATTATAGCTGTCACTTACGGCTTGTGAAAATATGTATCGTCGGTGTTATGTAAGTTAGTTTTAGTTAAGAATCCGTAACTACTGTCATTTAAAACCACAAAGCCTAAAATACGACCAAATATCAAGCCGCATTTACTTGATTGGCATAATTATTCCTTCTAGGTTAAACACATCGGATCAGGCAGTGATCATGCCCCATTTGCATTCTATAATGGCATCCCTGCTGTCAATCTGAGGTTTAAGGATGATACAAAGAAGCACAAGGGGGTGGGACAGTACCCAACCTACCATACAGGTAAAAATACACTTAAATAACAAAATACTGATAACATTATACTGACATACTGCTAATCATAAAACATTCCAAGAATAAACTGATTATGTACAAAATGCTTAACTCCGTATTATGGATTAATTTAGACACTTTTACATCATTATTGAATAGATAATGACCTGATTAATCCTTCAATAGTTGTATTTTAATGGTTAATTACTAATAATCATGCCAATTACTCATTTAAAGAGGGCCGGAAAAATGTTGGGATGTGTTTTGATGTTGTTGGCTTTATATTATCATGCTCCTTCTAATCCACAGGATACGAGACCTTCTACCTCGTCGACCAGATCATCGACCCCGGTTTCAAGATCCACAAGGTGTGCGCCCAGACCTCCGTGCACATGCTGCTCAACATGGCAGAGTCGCTGATGCTGCCGTACAACTTGGAGCACTTCCCGGAGGAGATGAAGAAGGCGCTGAACACCATGAGAGGGAACCAGGTAGCTTATAATTGGGTTTTGGGTCAGTGCTGTGAACCAGCAACAGTAACTGTTACTGGCCTTTACCATTTTGGGCCATTTCTGGGTCAATGAAGGCATTAGTAACAGGTACTATTGTCTTCTTGTGTCAATGTAATGCACTGAGATATATTTCTTTGGTGTAAAGTCACACAACATGCACTATATGAAAACAACCTTTATTATGAAAGTTATACAAATTTTTAATGCAGCCTACAAATAAGTCTATTATTCTGTACTCATTCATCTAAAAGCACTACGCAGTTGATTGAAAACCCTTTATTTTACCTAAAGTGCTAGCAATTTAGTTTTACCTTCTGCCTGAACTAAAATCAGTTATAATTTTAACTCAATGAGAAAAATCCTTTTGATTTTATAACTAATCATATGTATTTCAGGCTATTGACCTCATCGAAGGCAACGGCGGAACCCTCGACTACCTCGAAGAGGCCGTGGAGGATTTCACCCTCGCTTCAAGACGCTTCATGAGGCAGTTGGATGATGTCAGCTCCATGGACCCCGTTCAAGTCAGGATTATAAACGATCAGCTCATGGGACTGGAGAGGGTGTTTGTGATGCCATCAGGGTTGCCAGGTAAGATATAATGAATCGGGAATCGGGGACACCATAGTTTTAATTAGTAAAATTTCATAATAAATAACAAGTTTGGGAACTTCTCCAAGTCCATATTTTTCAATTATTATGCTAATTTTTTTTTGCTTATTTCAGGTCGTCCGGACACCAGACATGCCATTTTCGCGCCGTCCAAGTTTAATAAGTATGGAGGTGGAGCATTCCCAGGTTAGTAACTGTTATATGTACGACGTGGGCAGTTTGTTTAATTTTAGGACCAGCAGACTACTGAGACTAATATCTAGCCCAAAATGTGTATAATATTGTACATGATGTAGCCTTACACAATGTAGAAATGAATTAATGCACCCTGAAAGTGACGAGAAACACTGAGTTAATCCAAAAATTGACAATGTTATTTTATTAAACTCTCTGTATTCCAGGTATTTCCGATCTCCTCCATGAAATCGATACCCTGAGCGGCGATGAGTTGAAGACTCGCCAGGAGGCGCTCAAGAGACACATCTCAGATCTCATGATCATGGTCAAGAGTGCAGCTGAGTATCTCAAACCTGTGCATGAGATTTAAGTATTTTGTAAAGAGAGATATAATATATATTGAGAACTATTTGTACAAATGACTATAATGAAGAAATACAGAGCAATACTAAGTTTTAGAATACTCTACAGGGTGATTCCCCAAGTTGCAAAAAGTAATCACCCCTTTAACTATTACAATTTGTAACTCAGTGTTACATTATAGGTACCAAATCATAGCCGGCCAAGACTGGGAAATTTGATAATATTAAGTGCTTAGAGTAATTGCTATCAATGTATCATCTTGGGACTGTTACAAACATTGGTGTGTGTTTTCTGAAAAAATGTGTTTCTACTGTTTTTGAGGATATGAAATTGGACTTGTATCAAAGGGATGCCTTTATCTTTCAATAATGTATTATAAGGACTTCAAATTAGACCTTGTATAGTAGCATATTACCAAACAGACTATGATTCAATATGTTTCAGACTTGTTTTTGTACATTTTTGGTTATTTAAGTCAGGGAAACACCAAAAGTTTGAATACTACAGTCGATGCATGCAGTCTTTGTGTTTTTCCAAAAAAATGGAATTCACCCATATATAATTGGCCAATGTTTTGAAGCTCATTGAATATAAAAGTGTAATTATTTCTATGTTAATTCAAGCATTTTATCAAATTTACCACTCTTGTCTTTAATTTGACATATAACATGGTTCATTATGGCCATTTTGACCATAGATAAGGGGGTGATTACTTTTCACAACTTTTGGAATCACCCTGTATTTAGGACTGTTATTATGTATTACACTTCCATAACATGATTTGATATTTGTAAAATGTTATACAATTTTGAAAAGGTACCAAGTAAGACGTAAGTACCGTTAAATCGAATAATTTAATCATTTTTGTTACTTCATGCAATATTTTTCAGCAATTAATGTCTTAGGTTTGTAAGGGCAACGAACTAAGCTCCATTTTTTGCTCAATGTTTTTTCGACGGTCGCAAAATTCATTAATATGAGAGTTTCTAAAATGAAGACTTTGACAGGTGTAAAATTAAACTGAGGAAAGTCAGGAAACGATCATTTTTCAGGCATTCTCTCAATATTAAACCATTATAAAAAGAATTCCGTAGTTGTTTACTTTTTGCGACATTATTTATTCGAGTAGAGAGGAATCCATTAACCAAAGTCTTGGAAAGTTTTCATTTGTTGCGGCAGGTGTCCATAAAATAACCATTCATTGTAGAATTCGAATTGAGGTGGATTTATATTCATTATTTTATAGGATGTCGTGTTTTCTTTTAACCCATTGACATTCATGACATATAACCAGTAACAGTTGGAAAATTGGGATAATTCCAACCTCTCTGCCTCTCTGGTACAAACACAAATACTTTGTCTATGTTGATGTCGTAACTACCCCAATGCGTTCAGGTCGAAATGACCTCTGCCCAATTGGCATGATGAATTATATGGAGGACTAAAAAATCGCGGGTGTAACAAGCCTAGAGCATTCTCGTCGCTGCCTAAAATACCAAAATCCTAACAGTAAACATTATATAAATATTGCTAAAACAGGAAATAAAAACACATTACATTACATTACACACACAGCTCGTGTGAAATAATTAGCAAAAAGTTAAGCTTTAATATATCATGATATTAACTGCAAGACTATTAACATTTTCTATAGGTTTATGTTAACCATGTGCAAAATACTGATACCGCGGAATTAGTCGGTATTTTTTCAATACCGTACCGACTGTCGGTATTTTGAAACTAGTCGGTATCCCATTTTTCGGTATTTTAACCTCGGAATAGGTAATTTTCCGGCAAAAATAATGCATCACTAGATCAGGTCAAAATGCTTACCCACTCGGCCATTTCATATCCCCAAAAGTCTTAGTTAACTTAGTTAATAAGTATCTTTAGAGCAGGGACAAAAAATAATTCCTAACTTATCCATATTTGCCTCCGCTGAGTACTACAGAAAAACACTTTCAGAATACCGAAAAATACCGTACCGACAAAATACCGAATAATGAATTTTGGATACCGCACATGCTTAGTTTATGTGTCTAATGTCCATACAAAGACTCTCAGCATACGTTGGACTGGTATTCATTCTTAAGAGTTATTCATCTGAACAACATAGCAAAAAAGTTAAGTAACATGCCAGCTGCAGATATTATGAGTTTTTATCTTCCTGAAAAGTAATTTTTAAAGACAATTTTGCTCTTCATAAGCAAAAAATTAGTCTGCACACCAGACACCTGGATAAATATATAAATTCATTCTAATATAATCATTGATTCATTACTCACGCAACCAACCGCGACATTGTTTTCTGTCTGGGATTATTTTCTGATGTCGCAAATTACCATTCACTCATTGGCAGCATGGCAGGTAGGGCACGAAAAGTGTATCTAAAGTCTACTAAGACATATCAAGTGCTGTGCTTACAAGTTATTGGTGAAGATAAGTTTAACAGCTGTAATTATAATAGAGTTTGTTTAATTGAGTATTATTTAACGGGCACGTTGTGAATCAGAGTAACAGTTACTGTTACTAGATTTAATCGAGGGCCCAACTACAGTAATTTTTGTTTATTTTAACATTAAGTATCCCTTAGAGCAGGTCAAAGTCCGCCGCGCAGGTCAAATTCAAAGCTCAAAGTAGAAAAGTAGCAATGAACATGCAAAATTGCTCCTCAGTCAAAGAGCTATCAAAAATATTCAGTAACAAAACTTTTGCCTTTTAAATAGTAGTAATGATATTTGCAATAAAAAAATTGAGACCAAATTTCATCCTCTCGGACTTTCTGTTTTAAGAAATCACATTAGCCAAAGTCGACTTTCATCGATTTATAAAAACGTCGCGAAATAGCACAACTTGTGGAATTTCGTGTTTTAAACTTTACATCAGTTCTGACAAGCCCAATTAATATTTATGATTGAATTCACCCAAAATGAAGTTTCTTTCTTAAAATCTGGCACATTTTTGGATTACTTAATAGCACACGAATATGTAGAATTCGAAGAATTAGTCTTAATACATCATAATTGATGCATGTTACAACACCAATAATTATTGTAATGTTCCTGCAGGGCTAACGTTGTGGCAATATGGTTTGCTGCAAATTACGCTATCTTTTCTGCTTCTTACAATCGTGAATGGCAGAGGACGAAAAGAGACGCTTTTTAAAGAGTCCCCTGCACCAACTTTCAACGAAAATAATACTTCAGACACCAGAACTGGAAAGCGTAAGTTGTTTTGAGAAACATTTTTACATATTGGATAATTCAACACACTTCTTTTCAGTTCTTCCCATCTTTCAAATAGTCACTTTTCCGGTAAACGATACGAAATACATAAATATAGAGTACTTAATTTTTGTACTCGTACTTCTCTCTCCATTTAGAATACGGTATGTGCTGGTTCCGGGACAAGTAATGGCACATGCTACACATGTAAGTCACTGTTAAACATAACCTTCATCGGTATTATAACTACTATATTTTTTTAGCTGATGAATGTTCATCAAAGGGTAAGAAATAAGAGGTTAACATAATTTTATTATGACATTGTTTTTGACAATTGATTTCGTGTTTTAGGAGGGTCAGCTTCAGGCACTTGTGCATCTGGTTTTGGAGTCTGCTGTATTTGTAAGTTCACATTATCATTATTAGTTAAAACTCCTTGTAACTCACTTATAATTGCAGTCAGCCTCTCCTGCGGCCAGAGCAGTGTCCAAAACAACACGTACATGTCAATGACGGGTGTCACTGGTGCTACATCACCTGATCCATGCACCTATACCATATGCCCATGCAGTACAGACATATGCAGAATAAAACTGGAATTCAGGGTAGGCTAAGATTTACATATGAATTACAAAGCATGATTAAAAATATTTTTAAATAAACATTCTTACCTATTGCAATTCTTCATTACATTGAATTTTCAGAAAATTAGTCAAATATTAACTACTTTTTTGTGCCACATAGACTTTTGACATTGCTGCTCCAGTGACCGGTACAGCGGTTGCTTTAAGTGCCAAGGCCACAGATATGACGGCTTTAGGTGAGTACAGACATAATCAAATAAGTTTAAGTATAAATAGACCTTTTTCATTAATCATGCTCCTAACTCCATATTTTATCACCTTTTGGTAATGTAATTACAATTTTGATGCCCGTCATTAGATACAGACTGAACATACAATGTATGTTTATTTTAATAAAATTGAACTGCATAAGTTAACTTGTAAAACCATTCTGTCTTATCAACTGTAATTCTCTTTTTCAGCAAGCACTGTCGGTGACTGCCTCACTGACAAATTCACAGTCACTGCTCCCGGAAGTACTCCTCCACCACTAATTTGTGGTCATAACACTGGACAACACAGTAAGAAATACACTATTACTTAGTAAATAGTAACACAAATTTAACTCTTTGTTCCATTTCAGTGTTTGTGGACGCCACCCCACCGGCATGTCATAAGATAAACTTTGATATCAGTGGTACCGGGACGACGAGAAATTGGGATATCATTGCCACACAGTACACGTGCACTCAATCCGAATCTTTGGGAGGTATAAAATTATATTGGAGTAGCATTATTATATTTTACAGTACAATATTGAAATGTCGATTATTTAAAGCATTTACCATCCGATAAATGACCTAGTGTATAATCATATAATAAGTTACTGCACTAGCGTACATATGCATTGGGTTCCAGCTTTGTGCTAAAGCGATTGGTAGACTACAATATCTTGTTTGTACACAATAAAACTGACAAATAACAAGGTGACAATGTCACGTCTAAGTCTTATACAAAATATGATAGGTTTTATACTTTCCTGTACTACTATGTTTAGCAATATTTGCAATATTATAGGGCACTAGTAACCTTTTCAGCTTCATTGCAATAGCACGCCCCAAAAGGCAAGTCCAAGAGGAGCTTCTGCTGGGTTTGCCAGTAGCTCCACCTGTGACTTAGTGTGGTAACTTTTTGGAGAACAATTGAAAAAATCCCAAGCGTAGGTCCGGGATTTGAATCCCGGCCCCCTTGCATGGGAGTCTCGTATGCCAACCATTCCGACAAGAGCTTACGCTCCATTATTATGTTATTATATTGCTTCCATTTCAGGTTCCCCCGGATGTCTTCAGTATTTCACTGGAGCCACCGGCACATTTGCCTCATTCAATTTCCCTGCAGCTTACGATGCAGCTACTCCGGATCCAGATCTGACACATTTATCAAATCAGGTAACCCGATAATAGGGTATATGATATCTTTGTTTGGCCACTTTGCCCGTTAGATGGTGCTAGTGGTCGAAATAGTCCTCCAACTAAGTCTACTGCCAAGTCTTCTAACCTTGGAAAAAAATAAATATTTTTTTCCAAGCTTCTAACTGAGTCATGAAGAACACTGTGGTAATACTACTTAGCTCCAGACTCAGTTCCAAGACTATCTCGACCACTAGCACCATCTAACGGGCAAAGTGATCAAAAAAAAATATTACATACCGTATTGTCTTAAAATATACCTCCTGTCTGACAAAATCACCATAGCTCGAATAAAACGTCCACCTGGACACGACCCCTGTATCGACATACTCCTCATAGGACTCCACCTCATGCCCTGCGTACAGGTTATACCCAGTACCCTGGATGTCCTCATCCCCCTCCATCCAGGTAATAGCCGCGCCCCACTGCTGGGAGTCGGTCTGAGGCACGGTCACGGCGTCCGTGTCGAGCATATACGTCCAGAGTTCGTCGCCATAGCCGGAGCTGAGGACGGTGTACTGGGCGCCGAGGCAATAAGGTATGAGGAATAGGAGTGTGAGGGCTTTCATGATGGGGAGAGGACTGACAAAATGAAACGTTTTAAAAAAGATAGAGGCACATCATGTTTGTTTTGCATGTTTGCCCAACGAA
>LR142234.1:0-10822 GCA_900659605.1 Tisbe holothuriae | reverse complement strand
AAATGCACAAGTCCTTCTTCAGATATCAACCTATCATATGCTTCCTTGGGAGTCTCTGTCAAGGTGCCTGGGACATTAAGGATTCGATCTTTGTACAGGAGGCTAAGAATGTCGTTCTCTAATGCCTGAAATGAAACAAGAACCTTCATTAAAATACACCATATGTTTACATATATGTGACAAATTACAATGCATTACTAGTTCTAGCATAATGATCATGTATAAATTTATACCTGTGATATCTTCTCAAAGCTCCCTGATGCCTTGACTGCTACCATTGGATGTCCCCTCTGATAAACATCATTAAGTGACTTGATTGGTGTGGAGGGTGTCCCCACAGTCATCAAGGAGGTTAGCAATGCTGTGTAGAAGCCAAAGAGGAGGAAGGCCACAAAGGAAGAGAATAGGGTGAGGACACGGGTGGAAGGACGGGAAAGCTGCAAAACAATCCGTACTTGAATACATTTACAATATGGGCCTATATCAATATCTGTTTTGTTGCAGGGGATATCTTGCCACCATTAGGCCGCTCCCAGACAGGCATTTTGGCAGGAAATTTTTACTTCCTCCTCAGTAAAAAATCCTCCTCAGCAAGAAAATTTCCTACAACTACACACTCACGGCCCAGCTTGCCGGGCTGAGAAGAGAAAAAAAATCCGGAAATAATTCTTGTGCTAATGCCTGTCTGGGAGATGCCTTAATGTCAGAAATTGTTTTAAAAAGCAAAATATTCTAAAATTATTTATTCAATACCAAAACTCAAACAGTTCAGCAAAACAAATAGAGCATTATATAACTGAGCTAAATATTAAAGAAACTTATTTTGGGTGTCATAAACTGTTAGGATGTGCATAACATTGAATTCTTTTGTAAACAAACTTAACGCTTTACAAGGTATGAGTTTTGCATGAAAATAAACACATGAATTATTGAGAAATGCATTTGACATTCATAAAATGCAATTGCAAAAATTAAAGTACCGTTATTTGATAATCCAACTGCAGCAGTAACAACCCCAGAACACTTATTGCATGAAAGATCCTTATTGGCTGCTCATTGCTATTCCTGACCAAAGGACTGGTCAAAGAGGACAGGAGGAAGAGGGACACAGAGCTAACAACTATGAAGGCCCCAGTGCCGATCCAGGCCTCCCATGAGAAGAGGCCCACATATGCAAAGAGGTCAAGACTCACACCTCTAGAGTAGAGAAATGATTAAGTTTACAATGTTAAAACTTATTAGAAATTCAAAGACTTTTATATACAGATATAAAAAGATCTTACGATGTTGTAAAGGTAACTTTATTGCCATTTTTTAAATATTATGTTTATTTTTTTACTTGCCCTACTCTGCCCATATTAACAGCTCCCCTTTCTGGCATAATATCCACACTGTAATCCATGACCCTATCCCTGGACACCAGCTTTGTCAAGGGCACTGCAGATACATCAGCAACTCCCTCAGCCAACTCACGGACAATTCCACTGGAGCTGCCATTTAAGTATCCCGCACCCCACTTTTCATCACGGGATGTCATAAGTGTTTCAGTGAAATTCAGATGCCTGGAATTATTTGAATCTAGAATTTAACTTTAACTTTGCACAACTTTTTCCATCTCTCACATCTCTAAGGTTTCTAAAATCTCTGGAAACAATCCATCAGATCCTAAAATATTATTATCCATATCAAGATGCCAGATGACAAATGTGCCAAACTTCTTGATGCAGTTCACAAGTGTGATCCCATGCAAGTCAGTCCTACGTTCCCATGGGCTGACGTGGTCTATATTAAATTTATGGGTGGACAACTGCCATTGACCAACATATTGGGTGATGACTGGACCATTTTTGATGGAAAAATGTTCAGAAAGAGTGATTTGTGGAGGAATGAATTCCTGAAATGAGATGCCTGTACTGAAACAAACAAAAATATTTCTAATTTGGATATTTTGTAGAAAAAACTCCATTAGTATAGTGTAGTAGTAAAATCTATCTTGAGTTTATGGTGCTATTAGCTACAAAATTATATCCCTGATGCTCAAACCTCCTTGTATGTAAACACCATACTATTCAATCTTAATGGTGGAAATTCTTTTTGATTGTCACTGAGATACCAATGGACCTGTGGAATCCACAATTCCATGGGTATGTGATCCAGATCAATTGGCACGTTAGTCAGAACAAATATAGCAGATCCTTGCGGATTCACCGTCACATTAGTCAATAAACTCAACTCGTAGTTGTAAACAATGGAAATTGACTTAAACTCTGTATTGAATGAATCCCAACTTTGAAATTCTTCATCAATGACAAATGTAATATGATTATGGTTCCAGACACCGGCACAAGCAAATGCAAAGCTAATTAGTGCTGACATTTTGATGATAGGACTAATTATTGTTAATTGACAATTGTAAATAGTATTAATTTGAACTGGAACAGACAGGTAAGCATTATTACCCTGCTGTTAGAGGACAATCTTCTATAATTATTTATTGATAGACAATCCCTTCTGAAGGCAAATGAATAATTCATTATTTGTTTTGCTGACACCAATAGCTTGGTAAAGATGCCGTAATTTATTCAGTCACGATATATGTTAGGAGACTTCTGTATATGCTGTACAATTAGTAAGCATGTGCGGTATACAAAATTGCCTAGTCGGTGTTTTGTTGGTATGGCATTGGAAAATACAAACAAATAGTTGGTATTTGTTGTTATTTTAAAATTGTCTTTATTTTACATAGTGAGGGCAAAAACTAACAATATTTTTGTGTCTTGACAATTTCAAGTTTATTCCCATCCTCTTATGTCTTATCTTGAAGGGTACAAAACAGTCTTAATTGGATGTTTATTTAAAAAATTATACTATATGATTTTCCATTTTTGCCAAAACTCTCATATGAAAGTTAAAAAAACGAAAATGGGATACCAACTAGTTTCAAAATACCGACAGTCAGTACGATATTGAAAAAATACCAACTAATACCACGGTATCGGAATATCGCACGTGCTTAACAAATAGACACAATCAGGTCGTGGTTGTGTTCTCCATAAATTATGATAGCACTCTTTCTCCGTCAGTCAATTGTTGTACTCTTCACTCTGTCGTTTCTGTATCTTGCATGATACATGGTTATTAAAAATTCAAAATGGCTATAATTGTCATAGTTTTTATTATACCCTTTCCCGTTTTACAGCATAACTTGCCTCCGCTTATTGAATTCTTCATGTTTATGAGCAACACATTTCTTCATTGCATGTTTATGAGCAACACATTTCTTCATTGCTTTTATTGTTTTTGTTCAAAGATAGTATAACATGGTAGGTCTGAAATATCTTCCCACGCATAGCATGGGCAATTGTGTCTTGTAAACAATTATTTCATTATGAAAATATTTAAATTGCAAAATATATATTTTCCAAAATGTTTATATTCAGGTTACAAAACAGAAAAACATACAACAGAGAATTCTTTCCGATGACTCCACTCCCATTTGTCAGTTGTACTTTTCTTGCCTTGAGCTGGGCCTCTAGGGCCGCCCGTCTGAGTCCAATTATTAAAAAAGTAGAAACTAGATACTTAACGCCTAAGGTACTCCTTCAGCCAAAATGATGCCTCCTGATTGGCTGAAATGAATGATAAGCAACTCCTTAGCATTAAGGGGTTGCTTTAGGCTTTTTAATAATCGGGCTCTGTGCTGCTGGGAGAAAAAGAGGTGCCTCCTCTTTTGGCCAAGCCCCGCCAAGAGGACTGAGTTAAATTATTAAAAAGCCCAAAGCATCTCCTTAGTCATGTTAGGGTGTTGCTTAGCAATCATTTCAGCCTTTGAAGAGGCTGCATTCCGGCTAAAAAAGTACCATAAGCACTAATTATTTCATTTTCACTTTTTAATAATTGGACTAATAAAGTCCGTCACTTCTTTAAGTTTTCTGCTTATACACGTAAATGTGATTGAAAAATTACTATAAAATTGTTTGCTTGACTTTTTGAATATTCCTCTCAATATATGGCGGCACTTTTCGAGGGAAATTTTGTAAAGTGAAATTCCACACACCTTCTATCAAGAAAGTAATGCAAAGTTATATGTTAATGCAAAAACGTACACGCAAACTTGTCCACTGCGTTTTATTCAAACATATGGAAAAATATTTATTAATTAATGATTTCTTGCTTTTATATAGAAGTATAAGTGTAGCCGAAATCTATAACCCTAAAATCGATCTAAATCTCTGGTGTACATGTATAACCGCCGATGAATATCATTGATGGATTTCCCATTGAAACATTATATCAGGAGCCGGAGAAGTAAACAGTCATATTATTGACTGTTATGGCATATATTTTAAAATACATTTTGATTAGGATACATGTGACTTTTTGAGAACCTCTGTCTCTCATATTCCTTTTTCTCCCATCTTATTAGCCTTTCTGAGCCACTGAACACAACTCCAGCTAGACAGCCACCCGCTAGAAGCATGAATGGGAAGAGGACGTTTTCTAGGCCAAGGACAAAGGCAACGGTGGCCGTGTTGGCTGCAGACACATCGTAGCTCTTCTCCCAGGGAAGCCATTTCTTCTTCAGACGGTCTATTAGGCCATCCTATAAGTACGTTAAGTGCGTTGTTATAGAGTACTACTTGGTTAAGTGTTATACTATTGTTAGCTTTAAATATTACTCTAAAGTATTTTTGATTTTATGTAGTCAAAAATGTTAGTACAGTTTAATATATACTTTGGAACTAAAATGCACCAACCTGAAGCATCTTTAACAAGTGATAGTCAAAGAGACTCTTAAACTCTGAATTCTCCTGCAAACCTAATGCCAAATGTGTCCTTCCAGCATCCTATATCAATAAACACATACAATAATTTAAATATGTAAGCATTATTTAGTGGCAAACCTTCAGTTTCAGTACATGTAATTTCTCAATATCATAGTCAATGAAGGAGAACTCATGGCCAAAATGCACAAGTCCTTTTTCTGATACCAACCGATCATATGCTGGCTTGGGACCATCTGTCAAGCTGCCAGGGACATTAAGAAGTCGCTCTTTGTAGAGGAGGCTGAGTACATCAGTCTCCAAGGCCTAAGGAAATAGAATATTTAATGGGAACATCAATTAATACTCTAAAGAGAGACATAGTGGTGCTAGAGAAGCTCTCCATTAGAAAGAGAGGTGAGCACATGCTAACTAGGCAGGGTCACAGGTGTCCCTACCAGCTGGCCTACATCAGCTCAGCAGAATTGACAATTTTCTCAGCCTCCCGTCTGGTGGAAAGCTGAGCTTTCTTAAGTTTTTCCTGCTGAGCTAACCAGAATCAGATTAAGTACTTCAAGTTTTGTCCAAAGAAGTCAAACAGAGAGTAAACAGTGAAGAGGAAGAAACTCCCATCAACACACTTCTTGCAGTCAGCCCGTGAGAAGCTGATGTTAACCAAAACAATATCGAAAATGCCTCATCTCTAAGTGGGGCCAGCATTATTTGCAAGTGAATAATAAAATACCTAAGTATGTTATCAAACTTTTAAAAAAAGTTCATATTTGAAAATCTATGTATTGTTTTCATTAAAATTACATTAACATCTCATTATGTTTACCTGTGATATCTTTTCAAAGCTCCCTGATGCCTTGACTGCCACCATTGGATGACCCCTCTGATATACATCATTAAGCGACTTGATGGGCGTAGCGGGAGCCATCACCGTCATAAAGGAGGTCAGCAATGCCGTGTAGAAGCCAAAGAGGAGAAAGGCCACAAATGAGAAGAAAAGGGCAAGGACACGGGTGGAAGGACGGGACAGCTTGGATTATATATGTTAGAGGGTTGAAATGGGATATTAAAATTTTATTTTGTACTCTTCTAAAGGACTATACAGTATATCATACTTCCAAGGCAGGTGGTACAACTATATCAAATTCTGGCTTTGTAAATATCTAGAAGGTGAGTTTTTGCGTCAGACTCAAAGCATGTCAGTGTTATAATAATGTGTCTTTGTAATTACTTTTTATTGTAGTCAATGTGTGTACATGTATATTATTAATATTATGTTCAAACATATCATTGAATGGTTAACACTAACAAAAATGAATACTTTTTAGCAACCATTAATAAAATTCACCTTCATCTGATAGTCCAACTGCAGTAACAACAATCCAACAAAGATCACAGAATGGATGATACCAATTGGTGGTTCATCACTGCTCCCAACAAGAGATCGAGTCCCAGTGGACACCAAAAATATGGACAAAATGCTGACTATTATAAAGGCCCCAGTACAAGCCCAGGCCTCCCATGAAAACAGACCCACATAGGCAAGGAAGTCCAAACTAACACCCCTGAAAAAGGTTACAATTTAATAAGGTTATTAGGAACACTATCTAAGATAGATGCAAACTAAAAATGTCATAAAATATATGTACTACTTACCCGCCTCTCCCCATATTAATTGCTCCTTTCTCTGGCATAATATCCACACTGTAGTCCATCACCCTATCCCTGGACACGAGCTTAGTCAACGGAACTGAGGACACATCAGCAACTCCCTCAGCCAACTCCCGGACAATTCCGCTGGAGCTGCCATTTTCATACCCATTACCCCATTTTTCATCCCGAGAGGTCATAAGGGTGTCAGTAAAATTTAGATGTCTGAAAGGTATATTTATGTAGCAAAGATTAACCTCAAAGCCGTTCCGGAACTGCTTCTAATTCCCACATAATATTATTTCTATTTGAAGAAACATCCAATTTTTGGAACTCATTCAAATCATTAAAATGTTTAGGGCACACTTATTGCCAAGATCTAAGCTATCATTCCACACTGCCAGATGGTGCCAGAGGTTATGCCACTCATGCTTCTCTCATAACTTGGCTTTGGACTTCCTTTAGTTTTTCCCCTTGGGATTTATATGTGCAAATTGTGTTTTGTCTTTTATGACTGTTTCTACAAGCTTAGGGTTTTGGCATGCCTTTAAGTTTTTATTGGTTATATTTGATGTCATTTTATCGCTAAAACTGTGTGAGAATATATATGTGAGTGGTGTTACCAGTAGGGCCCTCTAGGGACAAAAATAATAACCATTCAAAATTGCATTAGCAGTGTACCCTATAACCCAATAATAATAGGCTAAAATGGTATATTTTGACAATGTCTCTTACCTCTTTAAAGTTGCCAAAATCTCCGGAAAGAGCCCATCATACCCCAGGATTTTTTTATTATCATCAAGCTCCCACATGACAAATGTGGCAAATCTCTTGATGCAGTTAACAAGGGTGACCCCGTGCAAGTCAGTCCGGCGTTCCCATGGGCTGACGTGGTTGATGCTGAATTTGTGAGTGGATATATGCCATTGGCCCACCAATTGGGTAATGACTGGGCCTTTCTTGATGGAAAAATATTCTGAAAGGGTGATTTGTGGTGGACTGAATTCCTGAAATGATATGTGTTGTACTAAAACATGAACAATACCAATAATTTAGATTATATAGAAAAAAATAAGTATGTATATGAATGTTGGGCTATTAATGGCTAAATATGATTACAAACCTCCTTGTATGAAAATACCATACTGTCCAATCTGAAAGGTGGAAACTCCTTCTGACTATCACTGAAATACCAAGTTACTTGAGGAACCCACAACTCCCTTGGAATATTGTTCACATCAATTGGCATATTACTAAGGACAAATATTGCGGACCCTTGTGAATTCACCGACTCATTGGTCATAAAACTCAATTCATTATTGTAAACTATAGATACTGATTTAAACTCTGTATTGAATAAATCCAAATCTTGAAATGATTCATCAATGACAAATGTAATATGGTTATGATGCCAGAGGCCGGCACAAGCAAATGCAAAGTTGATTAAGGATGACATTTTGATTGTACTAATGAACTTTCATGACATTAGAACTGTCTTATTTGAGCTGTAAAAGAAAGGTGAGGATGTAATTGAATCAGTCACGAACTGTCTAAAGACAGTTGGATGAGTAACTGTATGGATACTTTTTATGTGGTTTTATACCAAATTTTATAGCAACAAACATGCTACAGTAAAAAATGGAAGCAAATATAAATATGCTATTAGTAGCCAAATATGAATATTTTTAGGTTTTTAATGTTATTTTGCGTTCAGTAATTTTTGTTAATTTGACATAATTAAACATTATTGTTTTATCTTTTGAACAAAAACAATATTTTCAACATTGAGGGCAAGGGTCTTCATAAATATGAAAGCACTTTTTTGTCCCAGTCATACATTTTACTATTCCCTTTTTGCTTCTCTTTTGGTCATTAAAAATCCAAAAGGCTACAATTACTCTATCTACCTTTATGGCATAATTTCCCCCAGGCGTATTGAATACTTGATTATTAGTCTCGGTTTTTTCGAATTTACAATTATTTTGACGGATGTAATATTATTGTTGACTCGTAATTTGGGTAATTTGTTCCTGAATAATTATTTTACTTTAATAAAGAGCAAATTTTGCCTAAGATAACAAATATATTTGTAGAAATGCAAAGGACAACATTCATTATAATATTACAATAATTATATGTTCATTGAATGATGACATTTTAATGCAAATATATGCCAGATACTCAAAGATATTCCATCATACAACTGTTACAGTAGTATATAAATAATTGTTCTTACTGCACTAAGTCTTCTACTGTATGTAAACGTTAAGGAAAATAAATTACGCCGCCCTCGTATGATCAGACACAGCGTAAGATTGGCAAAGTCCATTTCTTAACAAACATTGAAGCAAACAATATACGTATAATTTATACGCACAATGGGAAATCTTATCTCTTGCTGAAATAGTTTCTTAGGGTTCGCTTAGAACGTTTCAGGTAAACGTTTCTCATATTATTAACCCGCTTTCATAAGATATCCCTATTAAAGAATCATTTAACCTATTCACACTAAACAATTGTTGACACTATAAACATCAGCTGATGCCTATAATAATTATCCCGATAAAGAAACTAGTTTAACCCCCGCAAAAGATAAAAAGTCACTATTTGCACATTCACAATTCGGCTGTACAAATGATAAGAGTGATCTAGCCAAAATTGTTCTAGCCAAAAAACTTTTTACGCATGTGTTATGCTCTGTACTGATAGTACGTATAAATGTACATAAGAGGTTAAGGACTCTATTGAATGCATATTTCCAGATCTTTGTAAAGTTAACAAACAGATTTGGCACATTTTGCTTCTTATTGTTTGGCCAGCCGATAAGCGCACTCACATAACTCCACAGATTGTTTGCACTATCGTATAGTTGTTAGACTTCATTCAAACAGTGGTCAGTTAAAATGTCTTTAGCAAAGCGAGATGAAGACGATTCTGGGCCGAGTCGTGGTTGTTGTGGCGCGGTCAAGGACTTCTTCACGGGGATCTCTGTGGAGCCGGTCATGTTTTTGTTCAGTGTGGCACAGGTTCGTGCCGAGTAACTTAACAGTACAATATCAAAACACATTTCAAGAATTTGCCACATTTGCAGCACATGCTATAACTCCGCATTAAGAATGGATTTTAGACACTTTTACGGAATTTTTGAAACATTAATTAGCGAATGAATTTTATATACTTGTATTTTAAGTGATAATTACTAATACTCATTGTAAATACTCATTTAAAGATGGAAGGCAAGATCCTGGAATATGTTGATATTGTACGGAATGTATTGTATGGGAGTATTGCAGAGAGATTGAACTAGTTTTTATTTACATATAAAGGGTTTCAATTCAGAAGAAAGAAATCAATAGTAATCACTGGTTGTACGTAAGTACTTGTATGTAGTGATGGACTGGTATAGTAAACATTAATGGCCGTTTTTGACTCCATTTTATATTGCACTCACATAAAATTATTACACCTTGATAAGTATTCCGGCATTATTATTTACAGTTCACTGATAATACAGGTATATACTTATACTATATACTTTGTTTGAGAGGGATGAGTACTTCGGCTGTCCAAATGATAAGAAGCAAATGGTGCCCAAAATTGATTGTTGTAATTCTATAAAGAGCTTGAAATAAGTATTAAAGAGAGTTTTCTACCTCTTAAAGTATCATTACAGAGCATAAACCATATGCTAAAAGTATTTATTGGCTCTTCGGTAGAGTTACAATTTAGGATAGCAAACTCTTATCATTTGGACAACCGACTTATGATATTTCCGAGAGTACATTTTCTTTTCTCCAGGGTCTGTACATCATCATAGCTCAGAGTCTCTACATCGCCAAAGTCTGTAATGTCAATCTCAACTACACGTGAGTAAAGGAAATGTAAACTTAAATCTTGTGATAAATTGAATTATTTGCAGAATGGAGGTCTGTGATAACATATTCCAGCATCCAGAAGTTCAAGTGGAGACGCAAAAATACGTGTCTGCTTTACAAGTGAGTTATTGATTCTCGACTAAAAACTTAATAATTGAGTAAAACGTGATTTGGAGACGACTTAAATGAGTGCGTACTTCAAATATATTTGATTTACCTTTTATGGATACAAATTCTACTTCTTGTGTAGTAATTTTTGCAGCAGTGCAGAATAACAGGAAGCAATCATATCAAAGTTTTCTGGAATGCTTGAAATATATGATTGTACACAAACTATTACCTATATTATACAAAATAATATACTCTTAAACATCCCAATCTAGGCCTACAATGGCATTCTCCAGGCCATCCCCGCCGTCATCTACGCCCTCTTCGCCGGCCCCTGGTCCGACATCCACGGCAGGAAGATTCTCATCATCTGGAGGTGCTTTGGCTCCGTGTTGAACAACTGGGTGTTCATTA
>LR142233.1:0-10824 GCA_900659605.1 Tisbe holothuriae | reverse complement strand
TCACGAAACCTTGATTCATTACGCACCCACTGCAGTCAGTGGGAGTCACGCAACCTTGATTCATTACAAATCCCCATGACGGCGGAATTTCAGCTGTTGCACCAAGAGGCCGTTTAGCACGGCCAATTCAGCCCAATTTTTAGGCAGCCAAGGCAGAGAGGCGATTGAAGCACTTCTTCTCTGGTTTATATATTTCTTTGAGTGGAGGAGCCACCGCCATGACCTGCGCTAACAATGGATGCTATGAAGAGGGAGTGGGATCATAGCAACATTGTTGGGTATCCTGGGTAGAAAAAGAGCTTGGGTTCAGTTCTGGTAACTGGTAAGTTGCTCATCTCTAGTACTTTTGGTTCCCGTTCACTCCAGTCATAAGTGCTATATCTGGATTCTTAGCAAAAAATTCTAACCCTCCTAGAGGCACTAAAATATGCCCATAAAATGAGATTCACCATGGTTTCGCATTCAGATACTTTCCCTTCGCAAAAATCAGTTCCGTTCCGCTCCCTACCCAGTCAACAACCCCAACATGTCTCTCTTCTACCACGATGACCAAGAAGTCTTTGACGAGGACAACTTTGACGACATTGAGGATGAGCTCGTGGCGCTCATGGACGAGGAGGACAGGGACGTGTTCGTCAGGGACAACAACCTGTGGGCGGGGGACAGCAGCAGACAGATGAGGCAGATGTGTCCCACCCCACCGGCGTGTCCGGTATGTCCAGGGATGACTCCAACGCCAACGCCACCTCCGACTCCTTTACCGACTCCTGTCCCGACTCCGCCTACTACACCAGTCCCGACTCCGCCAACAACGCCTGTCCCGACGCCTACTCCGGTTACTCCCATTCCGCCAGCACCCGCTCCTGTGGCTCCAGCACCAGCGCCTGCTCCTCCTGGTATACCATAGCAAAGCCATTATTTTATAAGCATATTTATGTAGTTTCTCCCTTTTAGCTGGGCCGTCGTCTTTGTCGAGTAACACCGTCGCATTCGGCGAGTTCCTCATCGGCGATGGGACCGACACTGGCACCATTGATGTAATCTCCGGGGCGGTGGCGGCTGCCCTGGTTGGTGGGGTTGCGTTGGTGGCACTGTTCCCTGGGATTGTACCGACTGTTAGGAGGGTCTCGGGTATGTAACGGTATAGTTATTAAGTTTTACATGTTCATTATAGCATGTTATAATGATCATTGAGTATTTAAATCGACGTTTCTTTCCTATGGAAAAAGCAATTATGCAAGTCCTGAGATATTCATGTTCTTGCTGAATAGCTGTAGAGTAATTTGATTTTATATTGTTGTTTAAGATTTCTTAAAGTTGATTTAAATACGTGTATTATAAATTTGATGCTAACACACATAACTTTTTTTCTTCCCAGCTCCAGCCGGAAATCTTATCGACGCTCTTGGCCAAAGGATGCGCGGTTTTGGCACGAGACTTGCTCGACAAATGGATGATATCGTATTTGGTCGAGATGCTAGTCGGCGTTATTACGGGACCCCACCAGTAGATTACGGCGAGTATGTAGGACATACAGGGTCTGGATACAGAGGACGATATAAAAGGAACTTTGAATGAACAATCAATGCATTTTTAACGTTTATTTTAGGGTGGGTCTGGTGCCACTTTTCGCTCGAAGTGGCAGCAGACTTTTTATAACATACAAAGTCTGGTGCCACTTTTCGCCGAAGTGGCAGCAGACTTTTCATAACATACAAAGTCTGGTGCCACTTTTTGCCCGAAGTGGCAGCAGCATTAGTAAAAGTCTGCTGCCACTTCTTACTTTCCTGCCACTTCCCTACTCAGGCCTACTACTTCGTTTCTTGACACTTTTTTACTTCTCAGCTGCCACTGAGTACATAGCAAATGTACTCAGTGCAGCTGCTCAAGTTGCGTCACCAAGCCTCGACTTGCTCAGCAATTAAAGGATTGAAAGGAGGAAAGTGGCATAAAAAGTCTACGGGGAAAAATCGTTAGACATTTGGAGGAGTGATACTTCGTGGTGTGATACTGTTCTTCGGCTCTCCTTGCCTTAACAGCTCTCTTCGTCTTGGGAACAGACAGGCAGGACGTCCGCAAGACAAGGAGAGTGAACAAGACAAGGACAGGAGAGATGGGGAACAGTATCACACCAGGAAGTGGCAAAAGTTCAGCTTGACTTGGTTCAATCAGCAGGGAGCGAGACAGGAGTGCAAGGACAATGTCGCTGTGAGTATGCCGGTATTCTGGTACAAAACACATTTAATCATTAATTAACTTTAATAACGTTTCAGTAATGGATCAGCTGCTACCGCTGCGCCCCTAGATGCCCCACCTGCAACCTCAGAGGGAGGCAAGACTCCTCCGCCACCTACTTCCCCGCCAAGCTCTTGGTCCCAGGCAGTTGAGCAGGCAAGTGCCGAGAAGAAGAGAAAGCATGGTGACAAGGAGGCGGCCGTTCATGACATGAGTTTGAGTGAGGAGGAGGGTGAAGAAACGGCCGGTACGGAGGATCCATTTAAGACCGTGCAGCGGAGGAAGAAGCCGAGGAAAAACAACGATAAAGAAGGTAAATTCATGTCCTAAAAGACACTTCATATACGATCTGATCCATTGGTATAAATAATTTGATCTAATTTCGTATAGTAGTAAGGTCTAATTTCAAACATTCTAGAAACCAAGGTCAAGTCAATGGGGTAGAAGCAAATTGGCGTTCCATAATAGCATAGTGTTAGATTTTCCATATTGCTGTACATCTTATATTAGTTGGTATAAAACATTGGCCCGGGGTCGCGAGTGCCCTGGACTGGGACTGGGGGTCCCCGCGCCTCAATACCGCTTCCCGGAACCTTGTTGGCTCATATGAGTAATAAAACTAGAGTCCGTAATAATCACTTTTAGCTAACACATTTATTGCAGTGTCCCAAATGGGGGGTTTACACAATCAAAAGTGCTCCTTGAAATCTATCTCCGTCCGCAAAGGCGGGAAGATTGTAACTGAGTTTCTTGTGGTTATTTCTCCGCACTAGTTGCCGGTCAACCTGAAATCTATCTCCGTCCGCAAAGGCGAGAAGATTGTAACTGAGTTTCTTGTGGTTATTTCTCCGCACTAGTTGCCGGTCGACCTGCAAGCTAGCGTTTTGCTTGATCGGAGGTCGTCGACGTAAATATTCCTTATTGGCGTACTTCTACTTTTCCATATTAGCGTAGCCATTCTAGCTTAACCAATCTAGCTTTACTTTTTCTATCTTGCAAAACTGCCTTTGCATTTTTCAGGATTTTTGTTTTTCTATACTTAATTCAAGTTTTTTTTATCACCGTAGAATTACTGATTCCAGAGATTATGGATAAAATATTCATAATCCCTGCTCCAAAAAGAAATAATAAAATCAGGTTAATTCAATTATTATGTATATATAATTAGCAAGTATTGAATTGTATCGAATTTACGCCAATATGGAGACGCTAGATGCCGCCCAACTCAAGTCGATTCCGAGTTCTAGGTGGACTCGGGTCAGTTGAGTCCGGGTAACCCAACACCCTTACAAACCAACATCCAATCATTAATCATTAGTGTTACAATGATAAATTCTTCTTTCAGATGACCCTCCTCAAGCACTGACAACGTATGCCAGCACTAAAGTCTTCCTGGGGAATGTTTGGGGAGAGGAAGAAAGGCTGGTTAAGGCACTGAAGGAGTTTGGTGAGGTTGCCACTTTGACTATTATTAAGAACGCCATTACCAAAAAACCCCGAGGCTTTGCCTTTGCCCGGTTCCAAACCCCTGATGCTGCCCGACGAGCTGTTAGTGCCGGCTTTGTGTGTGACAAGGTTGTCATTAAGAAGTACACATCTTCAGGTAATAATTCTTAAATACATTTTCATTATGGTCCTTAATGTGACAACGGGTTAAGTAACATACAACAGCAGTAAATGAATGATATATCCATAAAACATTATCTATTTATTGAATTAGTATTCCATATGTGAAGTAATGGGAAGAGAGCAGCAAACAATGTCTGCTATACCATTATGGTCTATGAACAATAATTCTGCATGCCACAAATTTCATAACAAAAAAATACTTGATTACAGGCACACAGGTTGGAGAAAACAATATTTGGATTGGCCGAGGTGTCCAGGCAAGTGGCGGCAGCGGTGGCCTCCAAGCGCACGGCAGCCTCCAGTTGCAAGGTGGCCGCGGCGGCGGCCTCCAGGCGCGCGGCAGTGGCGGCCTCCAGGCGCGCGGCAGTGGCGGCCTCCAGGCGCGCAGCAGTGGCGGCTTCCAGGCGCGCTGCAGTGCCGGCCTCCAGGCGCGCGGCAGTGGCGGCCTCCAGGCACGCGGCAGTGGCAGCTTCCAGACGCGCCGCGTCGGCGGCCTCCAGGCGCGTGGTGGTGGTAGTGGCGGCTTCCATGCGCGCGGTGGCGGCGGCGGCGTCTTTCACGGCACGGCGCACGGCGGCGGCAACTTCCAGGCGCACGACGGAGTTCTGGTGCTCGGCAGCAGTGGTGTTGAGGCGCGTGGCAGCGGTGTCCGAGCACGCAGCGGAGTTGTCCAGGCGCAAGATGGTGCACACATTAACAACGGTGCCAATGCGCACAGCAGCAGTGCTGTGCTGTGCAATGACGAGCAGATGCAGGAAGGTGGTGGTCTCCAAGGGCAGAGTGGAGTCAATGCCGGACAGTCAATTTTTTCTTCTATTTATGGCTACATGCAAAGTTTCTTCACAACTTCAGGTAAGTTTGAATAATTTTTACTGGTATAACAAAGAAGACTCTGTAACCAGGGGTCACAAGGGTTCTGGGTTCACAATTGATTTCACAATGGTTTTATGACATGGTTGGTTAAATAATATTTATGTTATTTGTACATTAAACTAATGACATTCATATTATTCCCACATTAGACGTGAAACTGTGTTTCATTACTTTTTTGACAAACATATTGAGTCAAAGAAGTAGACATACCTACTACATATTTGATTTAATACATGTTCCAAACATGTATTAAAACACATTGCAAAGTTTAATGTGCAAATACCATTAATCTTATATAACAAATCAGGACAAAGAAACTATTTTGATAGCAATTAACTGTAACCTCAAACCCTCGTTGTCTCTTGATATCAAGCCAATACTCACAATGGGGATAGGCCTCAGTGCCAGAATGAAGGCACTGTCATTTGAAGAACTGACATTGACTGAAGCAGAGCTCTTGTTTTGGCTCTGAGCTACAAACATAATGGCATCCATCCGCTTGCACAAAAGCTCATCTTCAGAAGCATAACTAATTTAATTTGTAAAATATCTAACTATACTTTCAGAGCCAGCAAGCACTCAAACCCAGAAGACTGAATCTCTCACAGTGCGCCATGAAACTACGTCAACTGTTCCATCCTATGCAAGTGTTGTCCAGGCGGGTGAGGCCGAATACACGCCGGAGGAGGAGGCTGGGGGAATGCTGGAGGAGGAGGAGGCTGGGGACACGCCAGAGGAGGCTGTGGGTTTGCAGAAGGAGACAAAAGGCCAGGTCTTGTCATTAGAAGGTATGTGTACTAAGCATGTGCGATATACCGATACCGCGGTATTAGTCGGTATTTTTTCAATACCGATACCGACGTTGGTCAGTCAGTATCCCGATTTTTGGTATTTTGAGCACTTAAAGACAGGTGTAAACTTGTACTAAATACCTGCCTAGCCTGAAATTTTTTTGATTAGAAGAACTATAATAGTCAATATAAAACAATGGCCCTGGGTTGCAAGTGCCCTGGACTGGGACTGGGGGTCCCCGCACCTCAATACCGCTTCCCGGAACCTTGTTGGCTCATAAGAGTAATAAAACTAGAGTCCGTAATAATCACTTTTAACTGACGTTTTTATTGCAGTGATCCCAAACGGGAATTCACACAATCAAAACTGCTCCTTAAAATCTATCTCCGTCCGCAAAGGCGGGAAGATTGTAAGTGAGTAGTTCAAGGTTATTTATCCTCGCTAGTTGCCGGTCAACCTGAGAGCTAGCGTTTTGCTCGATCGGAGGTCATTGACGTTAATAATTAGTTATTGTAGTGGAACAGTTCATTTCAGGAAAAATAAAATTATTCTTACAAAATTTAACTGTACTAGCTGTACAAACATGCTTTGATTAACTATAGACACTCTAATATTTTATTAAAATAGGCCGTACCAGTAAGAAATATTACATACTGTAGGAGACCAATAACCAAGTAGATAACTATGTATTTCCACTCATATATAGGAAAATATTATTTACAAGAAAGTACCATTTTTACTACATATTCTATAATTTATTTGGATTGTTTTTACTACTGCAAATGGTACAGAAACAATTATTTTACTTACCTTTATATTGGAACTTGTAGAGAATACAGCAATTAAATATTTTCTTTGTATAATGTTTTAACAAAACTTGTTAAAAGTGATGCAGTACTTTTATTACAACATTTATGTGAAATTCACCACAGTCGACTGAGGTATTGTAAGGACGCCTCAAGCCGCTGCCGCTTGTTGCTGCCGAGAGTCCAAAGGAGTTGGCCCGAGTTACTACCCTAAATGCAAAGTATCTGTAATAACTAGTAAATCTTTATTCATTGTATTTCAGGCCTCGATTCTCGCATCCAATCTCTGGAAACCGAGCAGTCATCAGTGAGAGGACAAATTGAAGATCAGGAGAGGAACAGCAAGAAGAAGTGTATCGTACTTGAAGGAGAAGTCAAGGAGTTTGCTGAGGTTTGTACTAGACATGTGCAATATATTGAGGCAGTTTTATTCTCCTTTTTCATGCTAATGGTGCGGATAAGTGTCTCTTAAATTGTTATTGTGTAGTATTTTTTTTTATTTCAATTTGCAGAAAATAAAAATACCGAAGGTAAAATAATTCTAGCATTACACAAGCTAAGTTTGTATATAATATCTATTGCAGTTATATTCTGCATCAATTTTCCTTGCAGCAACTTCAAAGTAATGCCTCCAAAGTAAATGATCAATGAATTTGGCAATATTTGGTCAAAAGAAAACTTGCAACTGATCAGACAATTTTTACTATAACTACTATTTATTGCCTTTTAGATGGATAATGAGAAACCAAAATGTTTCTTACCTAGCCTGCATCAGTTAATATTATTCCTTTTTCCAGGCTCACGGCTTAAATGACCCAGTGGACATATTCATCAAAGCTGCCCTCTTGAAACATGGCATTGAAGTGCCTTGCACAGATGTAGCAATTGGACATGAGTTGGGCAATGGGATCATTGCTGAATTTATCTACAGGTAAATTATTATTGAAAAATGATCAGTGCATTTTTTTTGCAAGTTTGAGCATATCAACCAACCTGCGTCATATTCATTCCACTGGAGCGCTGTTCGACCGCTTGAACGCAATTAAATTACTTTTTCTAGTAAATGCTGCAATATCACTACTTTTTGAAAAAAGTTACAGTAATACTTGCCCTAAAATGTTCAACGTAATACTATTTTTTGTAATGTGCATTACTTTTTCTGCCAACAACTTTATCATAAAAGGGGTCAGTGAAATTTATACTATTTTCTTTGCAAACTAACATTATTCATCTCCATAATGTTAGGCCAAAATTTTGCCTCTTTAAAAGGAGCCCTTTTGAGGCCACATCTGCAGAGTTGGAGTTTGCCTTCAAAAAAGTAATATAAAAGAAATCGTAATGACTTTTTTCCAGAAGTAATGATAAAGTAATACAAGTTGGTATAAAACGTTGGCCCGGGGTCGCGAGTGCCCTGGACTGGGACTGGTGGTCCCCGCACCTCAATACTGCTTCCCAGAACCCCATTGGCTCATACGAGTAATAAAACTAGAGTCCGTAATAATCACTTTTAACTGACGTTTTTATTGCAGTGTTCCCAAATGCGGGAAGATTGTAACTGAGTTGCTTGTGGTTATTTCCCCCCGCTAGTTGCCGGTCAAACTGCAAGCTGGCGGTTTGCCCGTTTGGAGGTTGTTGACGTAAATACATTACTTCTTACAAAAAGTAATAGTAATGTTTGGCAAAAATTAAGTAATGTTTAATTCCCTGCAGAAATGTGATATCTAGTAGTAGTAAATTTGATATCTCAACCTGGAGGCGGCGCTTACGACACACACTTGCAGTTTGCATATGATATGCCAGTACCGTGTAGTGGAGATTAGGTGTAATAGTGTTTTGTATCCAGCTAATGTTTACGTCACCGACCTCCGAGCAGGCTTATCGCCAGCTCAAACGTCGGTCAGCGACTAGGGCGGAGAAATACGCCAAGAGCAAGTTAGTTACAATCCCTCCTCCTCACGGATGGAGGCAGGTTTCCTTAAGGAGCACTTTGACTGTGTGGATCCCTTTAGGGTAAAACTGCAATAAAGATATCAGTAAAAGAACCACGGACTCCAGTTATTACTACAAGTCTACAAGTATGGTTGTCGCGGTTCCGGGAAATGGTATTGAGACGAAGGGACTCCGTTCCAGTCCAGGGCACCTATGACCCAGGGCAAGATGTTATTTACCAACTAATGTATTAATAATATATCTTAAAATCATTTCAGAGGGAACTCGTCAGCCTTCCATAAGCTTCTCTTCGCTCCTAAGAAGGCCTCGGAGGAGCCCCACCTTTTCTTCCGGCAGCATGATACTCAGCTCGGAAAGCTAATTCGGAGTGCTTGCAGTCGTCTTCTGCATGAGCAAGTGAGTATAACTAGTGAAACCATACAATCTAACAAAATTATACATACTTTATGTATAAAAATACAAATAAAAATGTATTACAAAGTACTTGCAATATAATCATATTGCAAGTATAATCTTACAATGAAAAAATTGTGTCATAAAAGAACAGTGACAACATTGCTCATTTTTATGATTTGTGTATAACATTTATTACGCAGCAGGAATCCAAATCCTAATTTGTCCATTTTTGATATTCAAATCTGGCTGTCTGGATCAATTCTAGAATTCAGTGCCTTAGAAAAATATATCTTTAACATTAATGTCTCTTTTACAAAGAGAGATAATTGTTTCCATTATATATATTTTTTAATTATGTATTTTCAGCGCATCTACCGCTATCACAGAGTTCCTCACTCCGGAAAGTACAAGGTATTTGCAAGCAGTTTATATTGAAAAGCTGGAAATAAAAATGTTATTTTCTTTTGCCAGATCCGCCGTTCTTCAACAAGTCCCTGGGAAGTGGTGTCACACATTAACCAGCTGAATGATTTATTCTCGGAATAAACGGAAACAAATATAAGGGAAAAATATTACATCCTTTCAACGTCTGCCTTCTCCAGGGGGTAGTGCTTATTGCTGCGCTGACGTTGACTGGACAACAAAATTTTGTTGTCGTCCTTAGTTTTCACTCCAACTTGATCATGTTTGGACAGGCCGTGCAGGACCTGGGGACGCAGCACCATCCGGCAAGCAGCTGGGATGGGTCGGCGGCACTGTCCTCGGCTTGCCACGTGAATTACAGCAGCTTCTGGTGGCCCTGGACCATCTGGGGCCCGACCTTGGACTGGAACCTTTTACTTTTGTCCTTCTCTCCCAAGACCTTGTCGCTCCTGATCCCCTGGACCGATCTAGTCTGGACACAGCTCTTTGGATAGAACTTGGTGAGCCCGTTCCAGCAGTGGTTGTGGCTTTAGGATCCGTGGAGGTTGACTGGACGACAAATTTTTGTTGCCGACCTTAATTTCCTCACTTTTATACTTTCTTCTTGGCCAGTTTTCATGAGACTGGGAGTCGACGGAGGAGAACAGCTCAAAGACGCGGGACGCGATGAGGGAGCGCAGAAAATTCAATGTTAGCATGGCATTTTTTTAAACAACTATTTTATTCATGTTTACATAATTATCTTCATTCTGCTACATCTCGTTC
Source organism: Tisbe holothuriae (assembly GCA_900659605.1). Taxonomy (NCBI): domain Eukaryota; kingdom Metazoa; phylum Arthropoda; class Copepoda; order Harpacticoida; family Tisbidae; genus Tisbe; species Tisbe holothuriae. The sequence continues at coordinate 955 of LR142233.1, read as the reverse complement.
GTTTCCCCATGCTCACATTATAAATTAGATCTGCTGTTTATTGTCTCAAAGATTTCTAGTCATATATTTCCCAGGAAATTTTATTTTTGGATGGACTGCAATATAGCACAACTCTCCTCTCTCCTTTTACCGGCTTGAGACGGTCCAAACATATATAATGCTGGGCAGGATTAAAGCGATTTTTTTCTTTTATTGCCATTGAACACTGTTCAAGATCATCAAGAAGTAAGAAATTGTTAACAGTTACTTAATTTTGTATAATGCAACACATAATACTCCCATATAATAATGAAATAATCTTGATTGGCACATATTGATTTCATCCCCCAAAAGACTACTTACCCTACTTGCCTGACACAAAAATGGTAAAATTATTTGAACTTTGTTGTTGTTAACCGGATCTGTAACTGCCACTAATTCTACTCCATGGCTTGCACGGGCTTCCCCATTCTTGACTACGTCATTGGTGGTAGTGTGATCTTGATACCACTAAGTTGTATACTGCTTCTTTGACTTATCATCAAGAAACAAGAGCTAAACTCTCACCATCTTCCTTGGATGTCTGCTGATGGACCTTAGTTAGCTATCAATGAAATGAAAAACCTCCTCTCAAGCTCTCTCATTTTCACCGGCTTTAGACGGTCCTTTGAATAGGGCAGGATTAAAGAGTTTTTCTATTTTGAGATAGATAATTAAGAAGTAAATAGTATAATACTAGTATTAGGCACATATTGGTTTCATCCCCCAAAAGACTACTTACGTTACTCGCCACGGGAAGGCTATATGCCAGGAGTAACATCTTCTTTACCTGCTTCTTTATTGTATATACTACTTATATGTGACTCACTCCCCAAAAGAGTGTCTAGTGGAAAAGAGATTAAATCATTTGAAGGACTGCTTCTGGTGCAAATCCATCATCCTTGCTTTTAATTCATGCAGCTTAGACTTGAGCAGC
>LR142232.1:0-10821 GCA_900659605.1 Tisbe holothuriae | reverse complement strand
AGTGGGTCACGATGTCTTCCGCCTCCAAGTGGTTCGTTTTAAATGTAAAGCTGAGCCTCAGTGTAGATAGGATAATATCAATATTGACAGAAAAGCCTGTTTATAATTATCTGAGGCATTGAAATCCCCTCTTCCTCTGGTGTCAATCAAGCCGTCATCGCCTTCAGTATATTATGGGAAAATAGATGGAAGACTAATTACTCTGAAGGCGGAAAAGCGATTGACTTTGATTTTTTTTCCAAACTTCCTCCTCTGTTAATTTCGTGTGTGCATTTGCGCTTGCGGTGTAATGATTCGATCACGAGGTGGTGCAATTGACAAGGCCGGGTTTCTTAAACAAAAATGACTTTGGTATTCATCTACAGAAAGCATATTAACTTAAACTGCAGTACAATATCGAAACACATCCCAGTATTATGCCTGCCATCTTTAAATGAGTATTTAGTAATGAACAGTTAAAATGCAAGTATTAATTGATTAATCGGCTAATTAGCTCTTTAATCATTATGTAAAAGTGTCAAAATTCACTCTGAATGCGGAGTTATAGCATGTTTTACATATGTGATAAATTCTTGGGATGTGTTTTGAATAGTGTATCCAGCCATGGTCGGACTTCGGCTATCGACTATGAGCAGCCATAGTCGACTATATTCGACTACATATCGACCATATTATTCCAAGATTCATAACGTAAAATGAAATAATACAAACTTAAGACTACTATTGCAATTAAAAGTTTACTTTACAGTATGAAATATGTAAGAGGCTTTGTTTACTTTGTACAGTTATTATATTGAAATACTTTATCCATAAAATTACATATACTGTCTATTTATGACTTAAACGTTATTAGTTATTGCCAGGTAGCATTTCAAACAGAATGTATATTAATGTCAATCAAAGAGACAAAGCTGTTACAGTAATATGGTTTGTATTACCCACCTGTAACATATTTTTTAAATACTGTAGGAAATTTTTAATCAATCTTTTTACACAATATGAATAACATACTTTAAGAATCGTGCTACATGAAATTTACTATGACATTGGCCCAATCAATGATTTGTTATGAGTTAGTATACCCATAATATAATAAAAGTAGAACTATTAGGTAGTTGTGACAAATAATTTGCGGAATTGCCATATTATTTAATTGTTAGTTTATTTTTATTTTCAGAATAGATATGCCTATAATATTAGCAGCCTTGAAAAAGAACATATCCAATGCAGCATTTAACTTTGGAGTATTTTATAATATTGCACATAGTTTTCTATTTATATATTTTTTATATTTTTATTATCTTATTCTTTATTCTATTCTTACGTGTTTTAACTTGATATAACTTAGGAAATGTTTTAATGTTTTCGTCCCAAATTCATATTTTTTTCGTTCTATGTTATAAAAACTGAAATGCCATAGTCGATATATGGTCGAATTGTGGTCGAATTGCCATAGTCGATATATAGTCGATAGCCGTCCGACTATGTAGTCGACCACCAATCCCTAGTTTTGATATTGTATTGTACATTAAATTAAATATTTTAAGTAGATTTTAGTAAGTGCAATTCAAGTTAGTTTTAGTTCTAGAAACCGTACCCAGGTCACCCCTCCCTAGCCATCTATCTCCTATTTCCTTTCCTCCCATGGCTGGGATTGAAAACTGATTTAGCCATCAACACGCGAGGACAAGAAATAATATAACAATTATCTCAACGGAAATATAGGAGAAATAATTAAAAAAGTACACACAGAGAGAACAGTTCTTGGTAGGTAATTATTCTCTTTGAGCAATTTCGCGGTTTTTGTACTTGTTTTCCAAGAAATTGGTTTGAATTCATCGTCATTTTGTGAGCCAATATCTGACCTTTTCGTGACTGCAAAAAGTTACTCATGTGAGTAAATTGCACATATAAATTCAACTGTCCAAACGATAAGAGCTCTCTATCCAAAATTGTAACTCTTCAGAAGAGCCAACAATGACTGTTAACCCATTTTTATGCTCTGTACTGATACTATAAAGGTACATAAGAGTTTACAAGTCAACTGTCCAAATGATAAGACTTCTCTAGCAAATATTTTAACTCCTTGGAGGAGCCAACAATGACTTTAAACATGAGATTTATGCTCTGTACTGATACTATAAACGTACATAAGAGGTTAAGGACTCTTTAGACTCTTTAGAATGCTTTTTTCAAACTCTTTGTAGAATTAGAACCAGCTGATTTGGCACCTTTTGCTTCTTAGCATTTGGACAGCCAAAGTGCTCTTTCAAATGCTTATTTCAAGCTCTTTATAGAATAGAACAAATATATTTGGCACCTTTTGCTTCTTATGATTTGGACAGCCGAAATGGTACTATAAGATTATAAACTTGTCTAAAGGAAATCACTTGTTAATTCACTTATGTGAATCTTCTTTAAATATAACAAATTCATAATCGAAGCCATATCATTAAGTTGGGCCTAATAAACCCAAATCCGTGGGATGAAAGTGAAGGCCACAAAAACCGTTTGCCCCACATTTAACTGGGGCTCCCCTTCCGTGTGTGTGTTTATTATTCTCGGCCCCAGTAATTAACTTTTTTCCTCTCCAATCCCCGTATATGAAAAAATGGAGTTGTAAAAAGAGCTGCTTCACTTTGTCATTCCTAATTAAGCACACACGGGAGGGGAAAAAGTGGCCTAAATACTTTTCATCTAGATGATTCGATTCGGTTCAATAAATAATGGTAATGTGAGGAAATGAAGGATTTTAAGAATTGGGAACCGTGTAATTAACGTTAGCTATTAAATAGGTTTAAAAGGATACAAGAACGTCATAAGAAAAGCTAATACTGCTTTAAAATGAGAAAAAACATCTCAGGATTTTGTCAGCCATCTATAAATGAGTATTTAGTATGATTACTAGTAATACACCACTAAAATGAAAGTAAATCAGCTAATTAGCTATTTAATAATTACGTAAAAGTGCCTAAATACCTTCTTAATGCGGAGTTCGAACATGTTCTACATGAAAGGTAAATTCTTTTGGAATAAGATTTGATATTGTACTGTTGAATACAGTACTTTACTGTTTATATCTTGAATATCAGTTTACTTATTGCAAATACGTTTTCAGCCCTGTAACAATTGTCCAAATGATAAGCGTTCTCTGGCCAAAATTGTAAATATTCGCAAGAGCCAACAATGACTTTGAAAGTATGTTTTAATGTATGTACTGACACTAAATAAGGTGCATAATAGGTTAAAACTCTTTCCAAAGCTTATGTCAAGCTCTTTATACAATTAAAATAAACTAATTTGGCCCCTCTTGCTTCTTATCATTTGGACAGCCGTGTTGTCCACATTCTGATCACCCTCGTCCAGTTCAAATTTCTAATCTCTGGCTTCCTCTCTTTTCTCCCTTTTTATGCATCGTTTGTCCGTCATATAAAAACTCTTTATTCTCTTTCTTTGTCTCTCTCTCTCTCTCTTTCTCCGTCTCAGTGGGTAATTAATTGAGCGGAGAGAAAAGGAACAACATAAAGAAGAGAAAACGTCGTCTTGATTCTCGTCTATGAAGAAAGGATTTAATTCGTTTTTCAGACTCTCTATCTATGCAGCCCACGCGGCGCCTTATACAGAAGGGATGACAGTTTCTTATTAAACTTAATAGCGCAAAAGTCACTTTATGCAAAATAGACTATTTTCTTTGTTTCAAGTTTCTTGATATTAGATTATTGCAGTGGCAGCTTTCGCACAAAATAAGCCATATTCTACAGAAATAGCAATACGTAATACAGTATTTATGATATATTTTCATCAAGTGGCAACCCTACAATAAACATGCAAATCATATCGTGATGGAGAAATCAAGTTTCTTTCTTCTTCATTTTTATTTGCACCGCTGAATTGATTTGTTTGATGTCTTTCTCTCGTTCTTCTTAATATGTCGTGTTGAGCCAATTAAATCGTGTTGTGTCATGTCACGTCACAACGAGCTGGGATTAGATACAGGGTGAACCATTAATAGTGTAGCAATCTAAAAAAATGTAATTTCACTTGGATTTAGCTACATTTAAGAGTTATTTTGGGCTTAAATGGTTAATATTATATTAAAACTCACATCATTAATATTGTATCAACTAGCTATCCGATATAAGCTACATATAGGTTATATTAAGGTACTTTTGTTCACATTTTTCCTATTTGAGTGTTCTAATGGGCTTGAAATTGTAAATATTATATTAAAACTCTTTTATAGTCTTAGGTTTATGCTCTATTTTATGAATGACTCCGTGCCAGTGATCTAAACAATTTCTCTCTCTCTCTCTCTCTCTCTCTCATAAAGCAAACAAGTTTGGTGAGATGAACGAAGGCTATTTAATTACTTTTCTCTTCTTCTCGCATATATGATACCGCCTGATTGATATTTTCAATCCAAATATGGGGAGAAAAAGAAATAAAGAAATATAATAATCTTTTGATGATGAATTTGGAACACGAAACGGATGCCAAGAACATTGAACTGTATTTTAATTTTGGAGTTTTGTATGTCAGTGGATTTATTTATGTTAATTGAGCATACTTCAGATTATTATAGTTACACAAAAGTATAATCTCAAAACACATTCCAATCATTTACCACTTATGTAGAACATGTTATAACAGCTCATTAAGAATTTATTTATAAACTTTTCCGTAATTCATGAATTGCTAATTAGCTCACTATTCAATTGATACTTGTATTTTAATATATATTTTTACAATCATCCTAATTAATACCCATTTATATCCTGGTATGTAGAGTAAGGAAACACAGTTAAAATATAGTATCATATGCATAGTCTTGAACTGTTACAAAAAGTTGAGAGCTTCAGAACTTCTTTCATTCATCTCTGTACCATCATTTGAGTCAAAGCCAGTAGCTGCAAAAGTCAACTTCTAGGATTGAGCACTTCTCTTTTTATATACACTTTATGATTACAAAAGGTTTTTGTCGCCTTTTCTCTTTTGCTAGAGGAAGAGCTCACAGTGGGAGATAGAAGGAGAGAAATGGGAATCATAATGGAATGAAAAGGTTGCCGTAACTACTGTACAGTACAGGAGTATTAAGCATATAATGAATAGGACAATAACTTTGCAACTTTTTTCTATTAAATGTATAAACACTAAAGAGATTGCTAAATGTTCCCTACATGTAAAATAATGCAGCTATGACATGATGTAAACTACAAACAATATATTATTAATATTAATATTATGGAATTGCATTCAACAGTACAATATAAAAACTTATTCCAAGAATTTACCACTTATGTAGAACATGTTATAGCTCCGTGTTAAGAATATATGATATAGATATTGAATAGCTAATTGGCAGATTAATATACTTGTATTTTAACTCGTAATGTCTAATAATCATGCTAAATACTCATTTAAAGATGACTGGCAAAATCCAGGGATGTGTTTTGATATTGTTTGCAGTATTAACAATCAACTCATGAATGCATTTTTTAATGTTTTTCTAGAAATCCCTTTTTGTATATTTTTGGCCTTTCGGTTCATTCACTAGAACGCCGTGATTGCAATTTTTCATCATCAGGCCACTGGAGGATTCAACCCTGCAACCTTCTGGGCCACAAATCCGAGTGACTTGCGACCACGGCTACCACGTCCCCTATGAATGCCATTTTTGGCCAATAGAAGAATAAATTGATGCACTCACAAAGCGTCAATTAAAAATATCCTTCACTTTTCAACACATTCCATTTCTTGCATCCATGGAGGTAAAAAGTCTATAAATGACTTTTATCATCTTTTTATCATTGGTAGACATTCCAGAGAGCAAGAGTCCAATTCGATCGGCATGAAGGGGAATTATGGGACTACAAGAGGTTTTTGCTCATACTGCCCGGCCAGACAATTAATGTAATTCGTCAATTATATTATAGATTTCTACTAAATAATGAACACTTTCGAGGTTATGTGTTAATAACACTTTAAAATATGTTTGGTCGGGATTCTCAATTTGAATTGAAGATGAAACGAGTATAAATAATTCCGATTCAATTTGGCGCCATCGCGATCATTTTTCAATGAAGCTGAGATATTGCTACAAGCAAGAAATGAGAGAACGCTCAATGAGACTGTAACTAATAATTGCGTTATTAAATGGTTATTTCATTGAACTCTAAAAGAGGTTATTTTATAGTCAACGGGATACTTTTCCAAGAATTTGATGGGACACTATTATATTGACAGATTGAAAGCATTTGCTTCAAAGTAGTATTAAATACATTTAATGCATAGTCTATGCTACATATTTTTGCGTAAAAAATAGGCTTTTAATGACAATGTCACATTTCCTAGTTCAAAACCCCTCCGTCAATAACCAATTTGCTCCAACCGCCGCCTATCTTCATTCTTGCTAAATACAGAGCTTGGAATATCATTCTCAACCTGGAATGATTTATCTGGCATTGTCTTCCAAACTATTTCATCCGTTGGAGTCTCTTTTGCAAAAGAAGAAGAAATTTGATTTCATATCCGAAGAGAGAAAAGAGATTGTTTGTGATGATAATAATAAACTGTAGAGAGGTTGAACAGGTAGAATTGGATGTCATAATTGTGTAAGGAATACATAGTAGAGCCCAATGTTAATATAAGAGACAAAAGGTTTACTTGTTGACGGCTTCAGCATGAGCTGCCTGAAAGCTGAGTTTGTAAGGACGTATGAGACACTTATGAGACATTTCACTCTTTGAAGTGAGCGCAGGGAAAAAGAGAAAAAAATCAAATGTTTTCCCTGCAAGCAAACCTCCCTTAAACCCCTTGGTAGAGCTTATTCCTAACTGATTTAATGTGCTGAATAATGCACTTTTTTGCGACTATTATAGGTAAGAACATCAAAAAACACTAGCTGCACTTCTATGATTGGTAAGTTGTATTGACTTAAAATACCTACTTTATAAAAAAAACATAAATAAGTTATACATCAGACGTTCTCTATCCTTCACCGTTGCCATTTATTTCATCTTTTTCTTGTCCTCAAAGCAAACAGAGAAAGAGTTCGTTGCAAGAAGAAGAAGCTCATGTGAGGAGGAAAACCGTTGGGAAATAAGACCATGGAGAATGTTTATTTATATCAGAGGCATGCATGTAGTGGGCTCTTAACTCCTATCCAAGCAATAAGATTAGTCAACATTACAATATCAAAACACATTCCAAGAATTACCACTTATGTAGAACATGCTGCAACGCCTAATTAAAAATGTATTTAGATATCTTAACACATTATGGAATAGCTATTTAGCTGATTAATTCACTAATACTTGCTTTTTAACAGTTACTTACTAATAATCATGCTAAACTCATTTTAAAAATACAGGCCAAATACTGGAATACTGGAATTTGCTTTGATATTGTTCTGTACTTTATGAAATGTTTAAGGAAACGTTACTAATAGAAAATAAAGTTCTACAGAGACTTGAACGAACGTACAACTGGCATTTCAACCCTTTCTTGGCATATATCTTAATTTCCAGAATTGAACGTTTTTTGTGGTTTGAAAACTCCCTTCTTTTCCCCTGAATGTTAATCAAGTTTGAAGAAGACAGACTGGAGGAGGAAATTTTGCCGACTCATCCGGCAATTTAGAGATGCGCGCCCATGAAAAACATACACTGATGTGTGTGTACAAGAATGCAGGGATTAGACAGTTACAATCAAGCATTGGGATATTACATTTATTTTACAAGAAATACAATTACATTTGTTAGGAAAAAAATCCAGAATTACATAATTCAAGGAATTACAAAAACATAGAATTACACCTAAATTACCGCTATAATTATATTTTCCATGAAAATTTCAATACTTACTTTTCAAACGTAATTCTTCCCAATGCTTGGTCACAATTAAATGTAACCATTAATTGACTTTAAAATACTGTAATTTATATTTTTGATATATCATACTAAAGTCAGTCTACAGTAATGTCATACCAATGTCTTCTATAAGTTTGTTAAAAGTGCTTATTTTTTTGCAACAGTAACACTATAAATTCCTGATATTTATATAAAATAGCACAATATGTCCTCACATGGAAAAAGTTTCATATTCCTTTTTCATATTATTGCATTCTGTGACATGGATATTATTTAAAAGCTCTCTTTTTCCATCCATCAGAAATGAGAAATCCAAGCGAGAAGAAGAAGTCATGCGATGCTAGATCAATGATATGAATTAGAGAGTAGATATGACACTAATTATTAAATCAATATATTGGCATATATCTGGTATGACACTAATTATTAAATCAATATATTGGCATATATCTGGCATAAAATGAGAAACATAGGATGTGATGCTTAATATCTAATAAATCGAAAATACCTTTTTTTCTATTTTGCTTGTCTAGATTCATTTATACTTCATTGACGTGCCACGGAATTAATGCACATAGTTCTTTCTTCTTCTTCTATTCCGCTTATGCAAAAGGTCAGACTGAGGATCAGAATTCAATAGCGAAAAAGCCATTCTAGGCACGCCAGCTATTTTACACATAGATGAACACCATGTAAGATTAGAGTCACTTTTATTCCGATAGGAATATGAGATGATGTTTAATGCACTTTCTTTTTTCTTTATAATGAAAATGTATGTTGCTGTAAAGAGCATATAATCAGGTATCTTATTACATATTGAGTGTTTTACACAGATATGATTAACTTTTGGTTATTAGTAATATTCGAAATTTTCATGATTAATCTACTTTTATATGTTACCATTTAAATATGCCAAGACAATGTAATGAAAAGAATGTAACGATTGATATTGTTGAAAATAAGTCATTTTAGTTACTTTCCACTGCATTCAACTCCACCAAAGCTGCAACAACTGAGTTCATATTTTAACATCACACTTTTTTTCTCTCCTCTCCCTTCTTAATCCTCATTAATATCAATCATCCTAGGCAGACGGACAGACTTACACAGGCGAACAGGCATTTGGGAATTACTTTTTAGAGTTACAATTACTAGTCAGAACTACATGTAATTAGAGGTGGGGTTCTAAATAAAAATAATGCAAACACTTTTATAATTGTAATTGTAATAGATACTCTTTATATGTAACTGTTTCCTATGAGAATTACATGTAATATTCTAATTTATAAAATAAAGCATAATGAACCCATAGCTCTTTTATAATTTTAATTGTAATAATTACTTTTTAAATGTAATTCATATCTATGCTGTCTGCTAAGAGTGTGACTTTTCCTAGACGTGAGCATTTTTTATTATTAGGAAAAATATTTTTGATGCCCCTGGCAAAAGTTAAATTTAAAGCTTAATTTTGAGGGCGCTTTTGAGGGTGAAAAAATGCATTGTGGTATGAAATGGAGGTGATAGAAGCAGCGTTTACTTGGCTATATCATCATATATCCAAGTAAAAGTTTCATTTTTTGGATTTGAATTTGGGCAATTTGGCTTTATGATCATATATCCAATGCCAAGTATAAGAATACTTTTTGGGATTTGGATTTCATTTTGGGCATTTTAATATAGTTTTATGTCTTAAATGTTACCTATAGTGGGGCCCCATGTCAGAGTGATAAGAATATAACTTAAGTGTCTTTTCATTAAAATATATTTTAAAGTATTAAAATGTTATTCCCAATAATATCACACAAACTCCAATATTTTCCCTTCCTGCGACTCAACTTCTCAAGGCAATAAACATGTGAGAAATATCGCCAATATCTCTGCATATAATAAACACAAATGTCCATAAAATATATTTTACACATCCCTATTTTTACGAGACTTTCTTCTTCTCCTTCATGCTGTTATTTTTACAGCTTTCCTCCGACTTGTTATTAAGACTCATCAATAAATAAGGGAAAATGAGTGTTGGCCCGCCCCCATGATTTTCAAAGATGAAAAAGGGCCATACGGCGTTTTTATCAAGCTCATAAATTCCTGCTGCTTCAAGGAAGGAAAGCCCTTGGGGAGGCTGGGATAAAATGAGCATTAAGTATCCATATTATTTTTGGTAAAATGTGTTATGCAACTGTCAAAACACATTCCAAGAATTTACCACTTATGTAGAACATGCTATAACTCCGCTTTAAGAACCGATTTAGACATGTTTATGTAATTATTGAATAACTAATTAGCTGGTTAATTGGCAAATACATGTATTAACCGTTAGTTACTACTAATCATGCTAAATACTCATTTGAATAGGGCTGGAAAAATTCTGGGTTGTGTTTTAATATTGTACAGTATAATTGTAACGTAAACCAGTTATATATAATGTAGACAGAGTTGTCGCACTAGTGCTGATACCTAAGCATAACATTAGAAGGTGGAGGCACCACAACCAGGGTCTTCGGGGGGCGTGAAAGACCATCATCCACCCAACGTGATAGAAATAGTAATAACTCCTCATAAAATGTGTGACTAATGGCCAGACTCGCGTCTTTACAAGCCAGTTAATAGATTGACTAGACTGAGGAAGACTTTGTGGCTCCAGGGCAGCTCAGGAGGATGATTAAGGCAGCTATTAAAAGAGGTAATAAGTCGCCATGCAAAAACACTAACATCCTGGTGGTGGCTTTTGTTCTTGGCCAATGGGTTGTCAAAGAGGTTTATTGTTTATTTTATTCCTCGTCTTTATAGCACAAGATAAATTAAATATTATTCCATTGATTTATAAACATGCATGGAGCGCAAGCTCGTGGCGGAATGGTTAGCGTGCAAGACTTCCATGCAAGGGGCCGGGGTTCAAATCCCGGACCCGGATTTTTCAAATGCGCCAAAAAGCTGCCACACCCAG
>LR142231.1:0-10812 GCA_900659605.1 Tisbe holothuriae | reverse complement strand
CAAAAGACATAGAAATAAAGTCTACTAAGTACTAAGGTTAATGCACTCTGTGGTCATCATTCTACATTCATCTGGATTTGGTCTGCCTCATTTCCCCCTTCACTCGGCGCGATAGCGCCAATATTACATATTGCATATCCAAGAAGCAAGGTCACTACTTGAATATTTCTTTTTTACTTTCATTGCCCCCTCCAATAATACAAAATATAACTATATTCACATTCTTTGCTGCAAGAAGTCAACCGTGTGGAACACTTTAAACAATCATATATGCACCAAGGGAGAATATCTTATGTCTTCTCGCCTTGCGCCTTGTCTAAATCAGCTTACTATAACCTGGAAGATACAGAAATATTTCTAAGGTAGAAGGAAGAATCAATGCTAAAACGAGGACACAGGTCTCAATAAGACCGCTCCCAGACTAGCATGTTTGCGAACACATTTTTCTCATTTTCTTCTCTCACTCACGCCCTGCTGGCTGGGAGAGAGAAGAAGAAAAGAAAAAAAACTGCCGAAAAACAATGCTGGCATTTTTTTTGCAGAATGTGCCTGTCTGGCAGCCGCCTAACAAATTGTAGTTGAAGAAGGAAGGCAATAATATACTTGCTCTAAATATATTTTATGTGAGTATGCAAATACTTTGTCAATAACTGGAAAGCAACCAATTTTTACGTTGTTGTATTCTTTTATTCTTTCTAATATTGATTTGCTTTCTCTTGCTGTCCGATTAATGAGGGAATAAAATGGAACCATAAAAAAGTAAACTGTACTTTTAGTTATTTCTCTGTTGTCATGACACAAAACACTAATAACTCACAGTCAATAACATACTGTGTGTTTAAAGTAAGTACAAGAACGAGCAATAACAAAATATTAATGATTAATACAGTAACTATTACTTATACAAAAATAGTTCATATAATTAAAATGATTATACTTTGGTTGCAGAAATAAAAGTTATTTTCTTGAATGTTGGCTCCTGCTTGGTCGTTTTTTTGTATCATACCCTTGTTAGATGAGTGGAGAAATGAGCAGAAGCAGTGGAAAAATGACTGGATAATTATGTCATCTCTTTGCTTATTCATAACTCATTTCTCCGCTGCTTCTTTTCATTTCTCCATTCACTGTCTTCCTTCTAAGTCGTTTTGAGTGCTAGCAAACAAGTTCATAGAGTAAGGCGTTTTTCATTGTGTATAATTCAATCTTAATTGCTATTTAAAACGCTACCTTGCTACCTAACATAGTTAGTTTGGTGTTGCCTATGAAGCATGCAGTCATAAATATCATTCTGTAGATATCTGTAGAAATAGTTCTGGGTCATTGCTCTGTGGCCAACCTTATCAAAAATGTGACCGACAACATAAAATATTGAGAATGATAATACGTCAATGACAATAATAGGTATATTTAAAAAAATATTTGCTATGTATCCCTTTTTATTTATTTTTGGGAACTACGCGTACCTTTTCAGGTTCCTTGCAATAGCACGCCACACATAGGCAATTTGTGTGGCAAATTTTTGGCGCATTTGAATAATCCCAAACGCCGGGGCTGGGATTCGAACCCCGGCCCCCTTCCATGGGAGTCTTGCACGCTAACCATTCCACCACGTGCTTTCGCCCAATCGGTATAATTATTGTGTGTACGAGTATATTAGCCAGCTAAGGCTTTTTTACAATACTATGCAGAAGCAGTATTTTGTAAGCCTTGTGCAGTTTACCAATAACGAATAATTGATATTTTGGTAAAACCGTACGGACTGTCAGTATTTTTTTAAACTTGTCGGTATCACCTTTTCGGTATTGTTAAGGGTCTACATATTTCAAATAACTTTTATTTTACGAAAATGAGCCTCTCAGCCTTAGTTAGAAACTTTTCCAGAAAATGTTCCACTCGTTTAGACTGGTATATTAAATATACTTGCCACATTATTGTCCTTTGTACAGTTGTGCCACATGATTATTAGTTGGTATTTTCCAATAATGAATATCGGATACCGCGCATGGCTAGTATTTTGTTGATGAAAGCATAGTTCGAGGTCAATAGGAAAAAACGGCGCTCAACATTTAGTTTGACTGAGTCCTAGAGGACAGTTACAAGGCCGTCTAACTGTTGTGTACAGCATATAGTACCGTAAATAGAACCATGGCAACGTTAAGAAAATTACTCAGAGACCTCTCCATCTTTTGTGAACGGACCGGATTACACGGCTACTCTTACATTGTCTCCGGTCGAAACCATCTGGAGGCCGTGTTCTGGGCACTGGTCTGCCTTGCGGCACTTGCATGGGTGACAGTTATTTGTGCAGAGGCGTTCATTCACTGGAAGCAAAATCCGGTTTTGAACACGTACGTTTATGAAAAAAGTCATAGAGCTCGGTAGACCGGTCTTTGAAAAAGTGTATGCCAGTAAAAAGGTTTTAAGAACACTCAACACTGTTGCACTATATTCTACAATAAAGTACGAGTATCAAAACACCTCCTGCATCCTGGCTTCCATAATTAAGGCATGCATAGTTATAGTTATACAATTTATTATAACAAAATATGATTATTAGTGCATAAACAAACTTATTAAGTTATTAATTAGTAATTACACAATTAAAGCCAATTAGCGCATAAAATGTTTAAAGAGACAACTATTAAGATGTAATATCTTGTTTGTAATATGTAATACATTTTTGCAATGCATTTTGATATTGTACGGTCGTATTCTTGCTTATAGTTATGTAGTAGTTAATAACTAAGTAGGAGTGTGCTTCATCTTTAACAACAAAGTTTGAAGCCAGAGCCAATATATTAACAAAAATATATTTTTCAGTGTCAAAAGTTACCATTATCCACTGGAAAATGTTCCATTTCCTGCAATCACCCTGTGTGCAAATACCAGCCTGGATGAATTCCAATTCATTAGTTTGATCATAAACAAGGTAAGCTGCTACAGGGTGTTTAGGGATCCAATTTCATAAATCCTTCCAGATGCAATGTATTAATTATACGTAACCTTCTTTTTAAATATATCCTTTGCAGCCCTTTTTATATATTTTAAGGCACGACCTTTTCAGGTTCATTGCAATGGCAAGTACTTAAGGGACTGTTTCAGTCTTTTGGAGAACAATTGAAAAAATCATCAGCCATGGCCAGATGCTTTTATAGAGTTTAGTTTGCTAACCATTCCGACACAAGCTTGCGCTCTACTTAACCGTCATATTTGTGCACATGAAGATAATATTATTAGTCCTTATGGATTTATTGCGTTCTTTGAACAAACTAGGTTTTCTAATTATTCTTTTAATTCCTTATTTTCAGATAAAGTTCCGATGTCTCTCTGACGAGGATTCCTCCAGTAACCTTGACCTGTGCCAGAAAGAAGAATATCAGGCAATTCGGGACAGCCCATATTTTGTTAAGTAAGCTGGTAAAATTAGAATAGTGCATACTTTGTAGTTACTCAAGGTCCCTATCATTCATTGAAACTAGGATAGGTATTTTTAGTAACTAGGAGGTACTGGCTGTCTACTAAATATTATTGATCAATAACATTCATAAAATGTTATAGTTATTAATTGTGTAAATAATTTGGAAGAGTCAAAACTAGTATAGTTTCTAGTCTACTGGCCACTGTCGAAAGTTACTTGAAACTTTAGCCCGATACTTTGCTATATTGTTTTTAAAGTAATAATATTAGTTATTTTGATCAAATACTAGTCACTAATCAATATATATTAATAGACTCTATTTTAACACAATGCTGAGTAAATACTGAAAGCCAAACATTTTGCTCTTTTTTTAGCTTTCTAAACGCGCTTCCAAAGCTGTTGGACAGATCAGTGGACCATATAAGTAATATTAAATAGATAAATTAAATGGCCAAACACAATAACAATTCTTTATGTTTTAGGAGGCGACTTTAATATTCCTCTTACTGCTCTTTTAAGAAGTGAGTAAAGGAGCATATTAACCAATTTAACTATTTCCGGCCCAGGGGAATATGGGTTTGGGGGCTGATTATAATAGGATATTGAATGATTCAGCCAGAAACATATTCAAATTGTGACAGTTACTAATATGAGTAATATATGAATTTGGTCAGATTTTTTTAACTTGCTGCAGGGAAAATGCAGGAAAACTACCAGAACACTTCCTCACTTAAGAAGTGTTCTAGTAGTTTTCTTGTATGCAGTTTACCTGCAGCTTTCCTCCCTTCTCCAGCAGTGTGTGCACAAAGGAGGATGAAAAAAGTTGTCTGGTAGTTTTCCGGTAGTTTTCCTTCCAATCGTCCTGGTGTAGTAGAGGCCTAAAGGATTATCAAAATTCGACTAAATTCGTAGTACTAAAAATCCAATTGGTCCAAATTGAGTTTCCATTTTGGGCCGATACTTATGCCACCTGGCAACCTTGGTTATAATTGTCGATAAACTTAAATATTTTACTGCCAATTACAATAATATGCTTTTGCACAAAGTAAACTATTTTTCTTCGTCATTTACGCGACTCGACTGTCAATCAATTTAGCATCTTATTTCTTCCAGTTCCCAATGCAAGGCTGATAGATTCCAAAATATTAGTACTGCTGAAGGAGGAAATCCTGAATCAAGCTGAGATGCTCAATGTTCTGCAAAGGACAGATCCGGTTCCACTGGATGAATATGAAGTAAGTGGGAAAGTTATATCAGGCCTTTTTAAACAAATTACATATAAAGTGAGCTTTCATAAACATAGTCTTTGGTACATGCATTAAATATATACAATAGTATTCTACTTTGCCTTCAAATCTAACTACTCTTATTTCAATATTTATCTGAAGTTTCTGAACAGGGCTTAGTCACTCCTTAATTCCTATCTGCTTGATTTTGCCCAAAAGTTTAAAGCATCTCCCAGGCACGCATTAGTGCAGGAAATATATAATTTCATTTCTCTGCCAGTCAAGCAGAGCAGTGAGTATGTGACAGGGAGGACATTTTTCTCCTTCTTCAGGGCCTGCTTAAAGCATTGCTAAACAGTGTTTACTGCATTGCTGAGCTTCATTAATCCATTACTCTTAAAATATTTCCCACTCTTTCCAGTTCATATTGACTGTGTTTCGTGACCTACTTCAACACTATGGAAATCTTGACCCTGGGTCTAGCTTTGACAGTCTTGACATGGGAACTATCCCAGCCCTGAATGTCCACCACGAATTTCTTTTTAATAAGCATATGGAGTCCATAGAGCCATGGCACAACCACACGTAAGTAACTGTTACTTTTTTCAAGAATAGTTGGAGAATATATAAGACACAGTTCCTGTGGCTAAACCAAGATTTTTTTGCTAAAATAAAATGCTTAGCTCATTTGGAGTCATGGAGCCCTTTAAGGGATTCTTGGAAATTGTTCTTCCTTACAGCACAGAAGAATATTTTCTAATAAAAAAAGCTGCGGAAGCCAATAGTTTGTATTACATTATTTTTTCTACTTTCTGCCAAGGAAAAACCGAATTATTCTAGGTGCCAAAAATTGCTTAGCAGAAATGCAAGAACTGCCAGCAGAAAATGGGGGAAAATGCTGGGCAGAAATGCAAAAAGTTGCCAGTTTGGGAGGTCATCTTCTTATTCTTTTCTACCATGTACCAAAAAATCCAACCAATATTGGATTTATAAGAGCAGATTACTTTCAGAATTAAAGTAACTCAGGAAATTGATGCAATGCACAATCAACTTGGAAAACAGTATGGTAGGTTGTTACTCCTGAATATTAGGGAGACACCCATGATTAAGATTTATTTTATAACAACAGTCCTTGATGACAGCACTTCAGTGCTTAATGCTTGGAATAATGATGAAATTCTGTATTGCCCACCGTCCCATGTCGATTGCATCACAAATAGGTTACACATGCGTCTCATTAAAAAGATGTTCCTGGTCTATAATCTCAATGAAATCAATCTGGGTACCATGATTAGGTAAGAAACTAGAAGCTAATACTCAATTTTTGATATGTTTAGGGCCTTTTCTGAACCATTGCTGTGCTGCCAAATGATGCTATGATATGAGCCTTTCATTGCTGGCTATGAGACTCACTACTTTTCTTTTTATTATATATTTGCTCTATTTTGTATATATTTTAGGGCACTACCTTTTCAGGCTCATTGCATGGGCAAGACCAATATAGGATCCACTGCTGGGATTGCTATTAGCTTACCACCTGTTTGACTTGGTGTGGCAGCTTTTTGGAGAACAATACATATATTGAAAATTCCATCCGCCAAGGCCGGGAATCGAACTCCGGGCCCTTGACCATTCGACTAAAAACTTAGTTCCTTTTGCCACCAAATCCAAATTCCCCCGTTTCTCTATGTATGTTATCTCATGGCAGCTGGACTACAAAAGTTCAGCATATTTAATAGCATTTACATAGCTATGTAGATACACAGTTATTGTTCAAAATTTATTAGTTGTTGTATTTCTTGTCAATTTTTGTGCATTATTGCATTATATGTACATTTAAGACACCACTTGCACCCATTGGTCTCAAAGAATTCCTACGTGGAATTTGACACATTATCAACCCAGAATATTGGAGATATTATCACAGGATTGGATTCATTTTCAAGACAATTTACAGGTATTAAAATTTCCTTACATAGGCAGCTGCTCTAGAATTTTGCATTTGTTTTCAGATCCTACAGCCCAAGAAATCGTGTCATTTTACTCTGATAATGTGGAATCCATGTCCATTTTCAATGACAGTATTGGCCAACCACATACAGTACTTAAAACTGACGCCAGTGAGCTTGACACTTACATAGGTATTCTGAGGCATTCTATGGTAATAGGCAACTCTAAGGAATGGGATCTACAAAGCTTGTGGGAAGATTCATTGCTAAGGGAAAATGGATTCTCTCTTTACTCTGAAGAGTAAGTTAGTATATTAATATATTGCTTAATTAGAGCATCATTGTCTTCCTCATTTACAAACCACTTTATATTATTGCATATTTTTCTCATTAGGAGTAATGCAAACGAGAGCTACATACCAGAGTATGGACTTCAGCACTATCTAGATCAACTGAGCAGCGACACTGTTCGTAACCCGGTCTATATGTACATGCTGGCCGAGGAGACTCTTACAGAGTCTACAAAACAAGGTTTAGCTCAAATGTTTGGACTGAAAACAGCACCAAAGCCATTAAAGAATTTTCAAATGGGATTGGTAATAATATAAGAAACCATATTTGCAAGTTGCTCGACTCTGACCCAGAAGGTTATGGGTTCAAATCCCCCCTGCTGCATGATGATGAAAAAATGTGAATTTGGCGTACTAGTGAATGAACCAAATAGGTAGTGCCCAAAAATAGACAATAAGGGATCACTTGTAAATATTTATAAAAAAAGAAACCATTTTCTTTCTCATGTACTATATACGTATTTTGTAAGTTGAAGGACCTGTGCTGAGGATCTAAATAATATCTGGATATCTTGTTCACGTTATCAAAACATAGTTAAAACTGATTCTTTTTTATTAGTCTGCTTCCAGACTGGCAGAGGAAAAGTATTTTAGGTCCACTCCCAGATTGGACGGAATCTAAAGAGATTTCTCCACGCTTACTCCAAGTATACTCCAGAGTGGCATGTATTTACTTGGATTATACTCAGGAGTAAAATCAATTAAAAACCTCTCCCAAACAAGCCAGATTTCTAGGAGAAACATCTGCTAACACAGCTGAATATATACAAGAAAAAAGGAGAAGTATCCCTGGAGTCTACTAGAGAGTTTCCTCAGAGTATAATACAGTAACTTCTCGAAAAACTAAAAGCAGGAATAAACTCTGAGTATTCCCTTTAATTTTTTCCTGTGTGCTGGAGCAATGTAAGTCAAACAAACAAATGGACAAGGTCTGAGTCCGTAATTAACTGAGAATACGTGGTTGAGTGAAGAATATATATAGGTCTCAGAGCTCAGTCAGGCTACATACTTTAAGCAACTCAGCTCATCAATAGCAACTCTCATTATATATATCTCAGAATGATAAGTAATTTTTGTCATTTTTGTCAAGTAATTTTTTGTTTCCAATTTATTAATAAATATTGATGTGATGTTTCAGCGGACCAATCAATTGGAAATGGTTCGTTACTGCTCAGAGATTGACTGTCAAAAGCATTTTTATCATGTTCCGACAACCCGCGGAATGTGCAGTATATTCAATTCATCTCCATATGCAAGCAATAAAAGAATGTTTGAGTTGGATAGAGTTATTGGAAGATATTTTCAATTAATATGGCCTGTAATGAATATTATTGCTAAGTACCATACTATTACGTATTCCAACTTCTTCCATTCTGTAGGCAATGGAATCAGACATATTTAAACTTTCTAAATTGAGTAAATTCACAATGGCTTTAGATCTACATTGTACTGACAGAACTGTTCCTAGTTCTGGCAGCATTCAGTTAGCCATCTCTGATACTGACAGTTTTTTGACAAACACTTATTTGGACATGATTGTGGGCACCCATGTCTCAATAAAGATACAATCAATGGTTCAGACTGATCATGACAGTCTTCATACTCTGTCAATAAGTGAGAGGAAATGCCTCTTTTGGGAAGAAAATCCATCTAACAGTGCCTTCAATTGGTACAATCAGGACTCTTGTGAATATGAATGTTCTGTTAGACACATGTTATTTAACAATTTCACTTGTGTTCCCTGGGATCTTCCAAGTTTAAATGAAAATGTATCCATTTGCTCAGGGCAGGAATCAAGATTATTTAAGGTCAAGTTTCAAACTTTGGACAGATCGACTATCTGTCCCCATTGCCATCCAAATTGTAAAAAGAATATGTTCACATTTAAAGCTAATACCTTACTAACAAACGTTCAAAAGACATGTTTACACAAGGAAGTATTTCAAAACATATCTAATGAAGAAGATGTCATATTGTTTAAAAGCAAACATTCAGTACAATTGAAGTATATGCAAGGATCCACAACCCCAATAAAGTTATGCCACTATAAGATGGAAAATGACATGATCATGCTGGATTTTGATGCCTCGGCTACAAACTTAATCCAGTTAAATATTCAAAAATCTTTCTCAGGATTGGGGCAATTGGGATTAATAGGTACATTAATGTTTTCTAGTAATAAATACCTACAATGATTCTCAGTACCAGCTCTTGCATAGATTACTATATGCCTATGTATAATTTATGTGTTCTTTCACAGGTGGAACTCTCTCTCTGTTCATTGGGTGCACAATGTTTATCACTGTAGAGCTTGTTCAATTAATAGTATTCCTTATCTCACCATACCTTTCCTATGGAGATTCTGATGTTTCTGCACAGACCAATGGAAAATATATTGCCTATGTATTTTCACTATACTCGGAAACGTCATCTCTTCATGGCATTTCATTTATCCACTCATCAAAGCACACTATCATTCAAATGATCTGGACAGTGTTAGTCATAAGTGCCATTTTTGTGGGCGCATATTTTGCCACACAATCAATGTTACAATTTAGACAGAATCCATATATCAATGAATTGGACATCAAGGGCGAGTCAATGGCAAATATTCCCTTTCCATCGGTAACCATATGTCCAGTACAATTTAGTGACAGGTGGAACTTCCAAAGGATTTTGCTTAATCAAGTTCAAGCAAATTCAACTGCACTTAGCAAACCTCCTTTTCAAACATTCTTTGACAGCTTTAACAGCCATTCTTGGATTGATGATTCCTACAAGGAGGAATTTATCAGTATGACAGGATCAGAGCATGTTGCACAAGATTTCTTTTATCATGGCATTCAGGCTACCGCTGAATCACTAAGGGGCACAGCAGTAAAATATATTGAGCACATTAGGGATGGAAGAATCCATACTATCAATGTTACATTTGAAGAATCTGCAAGGATATATTATTTTATTTTCAACAACACATTTACATACAACAACATTAATCTATTTTATGCAAAATCTGAAAATGGAAATATACAAGGTATGCAAATACGAGCGCAATTGGGGCATCCAAGTAGTTCTCCATATAGTCATAAACCCAGTAGATGGTGCTAATTCCATATCTCAATATTTTGACCTGGCCACCATTTTCTTCATGGAGGCATAAAAAACAATTAGAACTTGTGTACCAAGTTAAATCCGAATTTGATAGATAGTTTTCAAAGGGATGGTCTCAAACTAAAAAATGGCACTTGGGCCTACTGAAAAAGTGGAGATTTTTCATTTTGTTGATAACATCCTCATACTTCCTATAAATTACAAATGCCATAATGCGGCATAACAAATTTCTCTAGTGAAAATTGTGTTGAATTTGCTTAATACATGTACTTATTAAACTATGTAGATGCACCAGTAATTAGTCAAAAATTGACCGAGTGCCCTTTTTAATTCAATAAAAACATTTGGTATTAGATTGCATGGAATTGGTCCATCCTACAAAGCTTAGATTCCGTCTATCAGAACTATATCAAACTCTCCTAATAAATTATGCCCATGATGGTTAATTTTGGTGATTTTTTTAAACCTCTTTCGGAATAATTTAGATGAACAAGTTTTGAGCACCTAGAGGACTACTTTGGGCAGCCCAACAAGTTTCATGCAGTCGACATCTTCTCTTAAAGTTGTCTGTAGTTTAATCAAATGAATGGAGGAGTGATTATTTGATCGACCTATTTTAAAGTTATCGATATCTTGTGGCTCAATACCAGACACCCCATGAAAGTAATTTCGAATTTTGAGTGCCACAAAGGCATATATGAACAAGGGGAGGGGGTATGTGCGGGATGGGCCGTAGCCGATTTAGATTAAGCCCCGCG
>LR142230.1:0-10818 GCA_900659605.1 Tisbe holothuriae | reverse complement strand
TCAGAGAAGAAACTTTCTCCAGAACGAATTCCGATCTTCTCTCCTCTCACTTTTCTCTCTCATTCCATTTCGCCGATCGCTCAAAGTCGAGATTTTATTGACATTGGCACGGTGGCGAGGTCACGTTCAAAGTCCGTTATTTAAACCTGGAATAAGATTAATTGCAAGGAGAATTGTACAGCTCGTGAATGTATAATGTTTGTACAATGATGTGTAATTGCTGCTGGGGTCTCTTTCTTTCTTTCTCTTTCGTAGCAGCTCGTTAGATGCTTCCGATTTCCAGAGGCCTTCGTTTAATTGGCGTCGTGCACAATGTAAAGAATAGGGATGCCATTTTGATCAAATTTACCTTATGATAGGGTTTATTACTGGCTAAATATCCCAGATGAAACTGGCATCCCTGACTATATAACGGAAAATTTGCATGACGAGAGCTTCATCGTCTTGCAAAATGCACGATTTCCCTGCTGCATGCTGCTGCGCTGTAATACATCTAGTGCAATTAATGGCGGTTTAATTACCCTCCTCACCGTTCTGCATATAAACGGTCTTAATTGCGTCATTTAGCCATCGTTTCACCGTGACATTTATTGTTATGATATCCTTGGATGAGGGAGAAAGATGACTTATGGCCGCGTCAGTCAGGTCTGCTGCACTTTATCTTTTTTTCCCGGAACAAAATGGAACTCTAAGAAAACACATCATTTTCGCGTCACTTGGCGGACAAAAGCGCTGCAATAATAATGTCCCCCTATACTGAACCGCATTAAGTGAACAATGAATCGGTTTAATGAAACCATTGTTGACTCTTCTGATGCCTTTAACCTGTCATAACATCTAGTTATGCAATTGTTTGCTCGGCTTTGTTGTCCATATTTTTTCAAGATGACAGTCTTATTATTATGGGCTCAGCAGTTCTACTACTTGATGACCACAGAAGAACTGCATTTAAATGACCTCCTCCTCCTTCTCCTTCTCTAATTTCCAGGTGAGCCCATTTGCGACATCACAAACGTGGCCGGAGGAGGAGACTCCAATTGCTTCTCGAATATCGTCTCTTACGGTGCACCCACCCACTAATGTCCAGCCCCTCCCACTGTGTGTATGTGTGTGTGTGCAAAAACAGCCTACTCCATCTTATATTTTATGAGCTTCTGTCTGCTGCTACAAACTGTCTTCTAGGGCTGACAATTGTGAATATTGTAAGTCAAGTGTAGCCTACATTATTTAATGGCATGTCGTATTTAAGTTGTGTTTTGGCAACCCTTCCCTACGCAATAATAGACGCAGTGAAGCAGCTAATTAAGATTTGGTCAAGCGATAGATCTGAAGCCAAATTCATTTGTAGGAGCATCAAGACCAGCTGGGTTTGCTAGCTCCAACAAGGACTCAACAGGGAGATTAATTTACTCGTCGAATCATTCTTTAGTCTCTTATTAAAGCGCACGTTCTGCACGAAGTCTATTGACAGTCGTAAAACGTTATTAACGTTTTCATATCCTCTTCTTTCTTTCTATGGCATATTTCCGCTCCCCCAAATGTTGATATAAAATCGTTTCATTTTGTGCGCGGAACTTTTACTTTCATTCCGTCATAAACTCAAATCTCTTGTTCGTTATCGGGGGAGGAAATCAGCGGAATAATCTCCTCTTCCCAGCTCAAAGTCGGAAATCTCTCAAAGCACTCTGCTGCTGTTATGTGTGTCTATGACTCGTATATGCCTTTTAAGTGAAGGGGGTTGGAAGAGAAAACAACCATCAAAGTACCATTTTCCCAAGCAGCAGCATTATCTCCTTGGACCAATCTTGGACAAACAAATTTCCTATTGATTTAAGAACAGCTGCGTTAAATTTGATATTTTCCCCCACTATCATGAAGGGTTATTACATGCATAAAATGTACTTTAAAAGTGAATATTTGCATATCTTTTAATCCGCTGACTCCGGTTTCAGTGAAAGTAGAAAGGAAAGCAGCCCGTTTTGACCGTCGTTGCGAAACCAAAAATTGCACTTGGCCCCAAAAGAGAACTATTTCCTGCTCATACATGAAGTGCATAAACCCGGATTTAGATGCTAATTTTATTCAATAACTCTGCTGGCATCATAGCCGTATATGCACAATGTCCGAGCTTGTCCCTCTCTTTAAAATATACCAAATCTGTTTATAAGGGCAAGATGATGATGAGGACTTGCAGTTAGGCCGTATTTGGCATTAGAGAGTAGAGGCACAAGTAGTCGCATGGTGGTCAAAAGAAAGTGCTCCTCGGTCGGGGAATGTGTGTAATTTTGCCTTTTTGGGATGCCAGGATACTGAAATGTGCACAAACAAGGCTAAAAGAGGATGAAGATTTAAATCTCTCTGAAACACGATACGAATATGTACTATTATTCCGTCTATATTCAAATATTTTGCATGGTTACGTCACCGAATTTATGCCTGTCCATAAGACACAAGCATAACAATGACGATAATGATGATACTACTTAATTCACGCACGGCCATAACGCTCCTATTGACGCTATAAAGAGATATAAGACTGAAAAGGCCTTTGAAAGGTAGAATAATAAGTGCGTACTCGACTCCCACTCAAAAGAACATAATGATAACATTATCGTTAATATGCGCATATGGATGAATATTTGTAAGCATAAACATGCCCATATTGTACCGTTTGCAGAGGCATAATTTATGCCGAAGAGATGGGTATAAAGTGACCTTCGCTTTCGGGAGAATGGCTCAAATCTGAGCATATAGTGTATCTGTTGCCCAAAAGTTCGATTGGAATGAATGGCAATGACTCAGCTGATTTCATTGGAGGAAAATCCATGGGAGATTTTGGGGGCAAAATATTTTCTGAATGAAGAAGGAAAATGGACTTTAACGGCAATGTGAAGAGGAAAATTGGACTAGTTTTACTACACTGTGTGTATATGTAGTAATCAAGAGAGTCCTTTGTGTATTTCAAGCCCGTTATTTTGTTGGAGGCGCGACAATGACTTCGACAATATAATCTTAACAACATCTCGAGTTCGTTAAAAGGGCCCATTATCGAGATAGGAATTATTATATGATCATTGCAGCTGGAGGAAGAGAAACCGAACGTGGGAAGAAACCTCGAGGAAAGTCGAGACAGATGCAGTCATTGAAATATGCAAGGCGTATAAAGAACTCTATATACCTTGGAAATATGCGAGACTTAAAAATGCTTGTTTTGTCAACAAAGACCGATTTATTACGATCATGCCTTTGTTGTTGTCGTCGACACCGAATGCCTTTTTAAAAGTATGTGTTATTTGCCAAACGAGAGCAAGAGACAATATTTTGCGTCTTAGCGAAGGTAAACAGCGGGCTTGAAAAGAGCAACCTCTTCTTAATGCTACTGGCTGGCTTATAATAACAGTGTTTGGTCGAAATGTGTGTGTTTGCTCAGCTCTCCTGGTTGTCATCGCCGAGGCTGCCTCCGAGCTGAGTTAGTTTTGGTAACAGGCGGCAATTAGCGCCCAAAGGCACATTTTGGAAGCGCACAGGGATGACATAAACAATACATATGGCATCCCTATTCAACGTTTTATATTTTTTGCTTGTCTGGTTGCATTTAGAGCCAGAATAAGAAGTGTCTGATAACTCTGATTCATATGATTGTGAACAAGCAATTTCCAAGTGATTGCAACGCCAGCAAAAATAAATAATCATTTCGCATTGTTTGTGAATGTCATTTGCTTCCGTATCTTAAATGGTTTTCGTCCATCCAAGGACACTTTTTAAAAGCCCCTTTATGTTTGCTCATACTTGACTTGCAAGTTTGCTTTTCTGCAAGTACACAAAGCTTGCTTTACCTTCAAAGCTGCTCTTTTCATTACAAAATCCGCCCCTCGTGAAAATATAGGAGAGAGAAAGTCTTTTCTTGAAACTTTCGTCGTGTACGCAGTTTAAAAAGAAACGGCTGCAAAATGGCGGCTCATTTTTATTATATTTTGCTACATCCTTCCTGTCTGGGCGGGTCAAACAAAATGGCGCTCATTATATTATACAATTGCAGAGATGTGAAAGTGGGAGAAAGAAAGAGAGGAAGAGTGTTTTCTACCCCGTCTATATTATGCTAATGTGGAACAAAAGTCCTGCAGGCTTTTAAAATATGGGAGAGATATTCGCTTTGATCTCGTTATGATTTCTGCACCTAACAATAGAGCGAAGAAAGTCTTTTGTGGCGCGAAGATTGCCAATATTGCTGTTTAATTGATCTGGAGAAGGAGGATCTCATTAGGATTATTATTATTATAGAGAATGGATCGATTTAGATCCCACACGTCCGGATACCAGTTATACTTTTTTCATTTCATGTTATGTTTCCTCATTCGTATGTTAGATAATCTCATTTTTGCAAATGATATCGGAAACAAGGAACTATTTTAATAACATTATTTGAGCCCCAATATGATTGCAAAGGCAAATTGAGTCGGAAACGTTATTAACAAAAATGCCGGAACTCCGGAAAATGTCTTACAGTGACATCCTATGGCAAGTAAGACAAAACAAGCGGGAATTTTATTAACATTTTATGGTACCGTATGCTCAAAATGGCAACAAACTTTATGCTCATTAAAACTAGATTCTCCGATCTTCTTCAGCAAAATCGTGCTCCATAAAATCCATTGTTGCTAATTATTCTCATCTTGCTCTCAATGTATTCAGAGGTCAAGGTTCGAACCCGACTTTAAGATGATATTAATACCCCGTCTAGACACGACTGTGGAGGAAGAAATGCATTTTAAACAATATTCCGGCCTTATCTTTGGCGATTGATCGAAACTCGTTTTCATAAAGCAGTCGTTTCTATTCAGGCAACATTACACACGTGCAAAAATAGCAATTTCGAGCTCATATCATTGAAAGGTCAAATTGGGCTCAAGCTGTTTTCAATTTCAGACCAAGTGTTTCATAAATTAAAAAAGAGTCTATTCAAAGTACGGATAAAATTGGGCCTCCCATCGCCAAACAATCTGCTTTACTGATACATCGTTGGGCAACAAAACTTGTTGTTTAACATTCATCTTGCGTTCTTCAACTTTTTTTGCCACTTGCACCAAATTTGGTCATGGCGTCCTCCTCGATACTACATTGCGATACAATTGTTAGATCGGACAGAAAACAAGGGTTATTACGTCGTTATCCATGTTTTGCATAAACCAATGGAGGTCCTGAACTGCATCCTGTATAAAATGAAACAAAAGCTCCAAAACAAGTTATGATGCTGAGTCTTCTCTTTCCCAATCGATCTGGGCATCAATATGAGACGTGACCAGACTTGAACGAAGATTTCAGAGCTGAGGTGATAATATTGAAAGCCAGTTTTATATCAATCTGCTGAGAAAAATGTGTAATAATACATTGGTAGTGGATGCGAAAAATGGCTTGTGTGGAGGGGTGAAATTCACAATATTTTTATGTCGCCCTGAGGATATTATGAGGGGGATTTTTGCACAGTTATTTCCAGTCCCAGACGACACCTTTTGTCTCCTTTTATACATTTCCCCTCGCTTTGCTCGCGGCTAAAAGAATGTTAAAGTGTGATTTATTCGAAGCCATTTCACCGATTTCACTTTTGCTCTCCTTTTACTTTCAGATGCCGAATTACATTTCTTGTCAACGCCGAAGAGAGGATGACGATGACTGGAGAAGAAAGAGATTGACACAAGTCAGGAGATTAAAAACTCAAAAAGATTAATCTCATGCGTTGAAAAGGAATTGGTCTGATTTTCACACCCGGTGAGTCAATCGATGGCACAATATTCATATTCGCTTTGACACATTTCTTATCGTATTATTTCCCAACTGGCATTCATAATAATACGTGCGGAAAGTGCATCTGAATTCTTTAATCTCCCGTCATCGGAGGAGAATTTGATCTCAGCTTTTGCCCTGCAATTAACTTTCATTTTCCCCTCCTCTCTTTTTGCAGGAAGAAGGAAGAAGTTCTGAAGAGGAATCTGACCGACCTTTGCAGAGGAAGCCGACGAGGAAGAAGAGAGAAAAGTGAATCTTTCTTTCTTATATCAACCCCCGAGGCGTTTATTATTCATTCAAGATATCGAGGCATCCATCAGCGGCATAGAAAATTGGATTTCCGTTCAGAGAATCATCATCAGCACCTAAATTAGGATTGAATCAAAAGTTATTTTCCTACCGTAGAGGCACTCATTTCCATATTTTGAGGAAGCTAAAAAAGCTAAACGGGCTTCCGGGAGGCATAACTTTCATACAAGATGGCTGCGCCTGCTGCTACCACTACCGCAGCGGCAGCCTCAGCCACAACCCCTAGTGGCGTTACCGCAGCAGCCCTGAGCTCGGTTCCTGCCCGACTTCTCGGCCGCAAACCCATGCACGGCCCGCTCAACGACGTCGGCCTCTCCCTGCTCGTCACCGACTTCCGCAAGTCCCCCAAGACACCCGAGGACCTCCGTTGCAGCCTGTCCGTGGGCGACAAACGGCTGCTCATCACGTACACCAAGCGGGACGAGGGCTTCTTTGAGTCCGATGGGGAGAGCTCGTCTTCCCCACCGCCTTCCGGGGACGCCTCCGCCGCCAAGGGGGCCGACGTCAACGTGGAGGAGAAGATCATCAAGGATCACGTGTTTCAGCTGCCCTCATCGGATGATAGCTGTGCTGGCGATAGCAGTGATGAGCAGTTGCAGCAGCTGATTCGAGGACATGGCTCGCCAGCTTCTAATGGATCGACCACAAGTGGGACCTCGTCCAAGTCCACCAGTCCCACTGCTGAGATCCAGAAGGAGCTCAACTACAAGTTTGACCACTCGGAGTCGTTCCCAATCGGTGATGTGCTCTTCTGTCACACGGATAGGGAATTGCGGACATGCCTGGTGTGGGTTGTGAGGAACCCAAGGCAGAAGAAGAATGAGGCTGCCAATGGACCGACCTCCGATTTAGAGGCCTTGGTTTTTGAGTGCGCATCCGAGGACGACGTCAAGGAGGTCTACAAGAAGTTTGTGGATCTGTCAAAGCGGTCAAAGCTGGAGCGGCACCGGCGGAGGAAGAGCGATGGCGGCGGTGGTGTCACCGTGGCCAGATCGGCTGAGGCCATCTTCAGAAGCAGAGGAGAGAAGGTTCGAAGTCTGCATCTGAACGCAGTTGATATCAACATTAGCAGTGGGCAGCAGCAACAACAGCAGCAACCAGCGAGTCTGACCAGTCAGCAATACACGTCCATGGCAGTGTTTGATACCTCGTCAAACAATAACAATAACAACAACAAAGGCATTGATATCGTCAAGTATGACAGTCCACCAAAGGCCGCTGGGTTGAGCAACAACAACAACAGCACGAATCGCTACAGCCTCGTCCAGCATACAGATAGGAATGGGGTGACGCACATCGAGGTGGAGAGTAGCAACAACAAGGCATCGCCGACCAGTGTGAGCGTCAACAGTGGGCCAAAGTCAATGCTCGCAGCAACCACTGTGCAGTCCAAGCAGACCTCAAAGCCCGTGGAGAAGCAAAAGTCAAAGTTTGCCCGGGAGTTGGAGAACATCCTATCAAAGGAGCTGGAGTCAAGGGGTCAGCCTGCCAAGGGATCCCCTACTGAAGAGTCAAAGGCTTCGCCCTCTCCTAACAAGGCCAGCTCTTCAAAGTCCAAAGGTGCCATTCCAAGAGCCACTCTGGGTGAGTCTCTCTCCCTGCGACAGCGTGCCCCGGCATTGTTACTGAAGAAGCTCGATGAGTTTGAAGAGAAGGCTGCTCGAGTCTGGGCTAAGGCTGAAGCTGAGGAGAGTCAGCGTCGACAGCAGGAGGATGAAGAGCGGAGTAGGCGTGTCTGGGGTCATGGCCGTCATCCGTCCAAGATGGCGTCTAGGACTCCACCGCCCCCTTCCAAGAGACATCACATGAATCTGCAGCCACTTGAGACTGGTGGGGCTGCTGCTTTTTGGAAAGCAAAGTTCAAGGGAGCTCCAAATACCAACGAGACATCAGCAACATCTTCACCGTCTCTTGGATTCAAGCTGCGAGCACCTTCCCCACCACCATTCGTAGCCACCTCTTCGGCAGCGTCCTCCCCGGCAGTGTCCCCTCGTAAGGAGGCTGCTTCCAAGCAGAATTCCAACAGCGGCAGTGAGAAGCAGATTCTGGTCCCGACTAAGACGGGCAAGGAGCCGGTGAAGAAGCTCTACCCGAAGGAGACCAACCCGGAGATGCAGCAGATGCGAGCCCAGGCGGCAGCGGCGGTCGCAGCCGCGCAACAGCAGGCCAGATTCATCCAGTTAAACTCCGCCAACGGAATGCAGTTTGCTGCCGCGTCGATGCAGCCACACTCGTTACCTGCCATATTCCCAGTGCCAATCGCTTGGGCGAGATACCCGAATGAGTTCACCACAGCTGAGCAGCAGTTGCTGGTTGCTCAGGCGCAGTTAGCGCAGGCTCAGGCTGCCCAGGCTCAGTGGGCAAGAGCAGCTCAGCTGGCTGCAATGCCTTCGGGTGGTGCAGGAGGATCTGTCGCTGCCAGGGGGCGTTCCAGAGACCGTGCTCGAATCGACACCGATCAGAGACGGCGCGCCCAGAGCAAGAGCCCAGCTCGGAGACCGGCTTCCACCAGTGGCTATGACTCTGACGGTTCTGTGATGCTCAGCTCTACCAGTGAGAAGAGTAAAGGAAACCTATCGAGGAAATTTAGAGAGTTCAGCGATGCAGTTCGGTTACGAATGGGTCGGAAGAGCAGCAGCAACAGCAGCACCAGACTCCCCAACCCATGACTGGCTTTGACATGCCCGACGGGATGCATCGTATGCAGGGACCTCCACAAGCTCAGCCACCTCAGCAGCAGCAGCAACTCAAGTCAAACCTGAAGAAGCAGAATGGGGATGCAGCGGCTGGACAGCAGAGCAACAATGTGGATGAGCTGAACAACATTTCTCTGAACACGAGCTCAGCAGCAGCTGGCAACAACGCTAACGGAGGTGGGAACGAGGGCAACAAGAAGGTCCACTTTAACAAATTCGCCACCGTTCAAATGATGGAATAGAATGACGAGAAGACATCACCGATCAAAGCTTTACCTACTTGTGTCAAATGGAATGATGAAAAGAGAGATTGAGGGGAAATTAGAGGATCCATTGTTGCAGCAGAGAGGAGGAGAAATCATCCTCATTGTGTCGAGAATAATAAGAATATGAGAGAAGTCATTGCCTGTGTTTTATCTCTGTCAAAAAGAAGATTCCTTGTATCGTCCAACACTGTTCGACAGCCATAGCCTACTTTTATTACAAGAATAATCTCGGTGTGTGGGAAAATAAAATGTTGCTGTAACTCGGAAGGAGAAGAAGAGAAAGGAAAATGTGATTGATTTGTGAAAAACAGAAGAAAAGAGATGTTACCCGCGTATACGTGAATTATCAATGTACCAACAAAAACGAAGCTACCATGTTTATATTCGTACAGAGAGAGTTTTATTATGCTTACCATACAATAATGATAATAATTAAGAAGAACCGTTTGTAACCACCGCATATATCTTTAAAATGAAACAGATGAAATAATCATAATAAAAAGATTAAGCAATATAACTCAGCCGCTGTGTGTGATTTATGACTCGCTTCAACGCTAATTGTTTTTAATATTTCTAACTGCTGGTCGGACGATCGGACTCATTTCTTTGTCGAGAATTCGTGATCTTCCACAAGTCCTTTTAAAGACATATGTATGCAGGAGAACATCATAAAAGTCACTCGACTACATAACATGGCAAAAAGCCCATTCAGATAAAGAATGTCTTCAAGTCTCAAATCAACAAGTTTTGTGTGTGTGTCTATAAAGCCGACCGCAACAATATTGAGCAAAAAATGCGCATACTTTTTATTGCACGATAAAAATTGGACCTCACACGATGATAAAATATCTGAAGCACGCATGAAATGTCTTGAGATGTTGGCAGGGATGCCAAATTTTAAACATGGTCTTTATGAAGAACTAAAATGAGGCGGAATGTATGCAATGAGTATGAAATATGTCAACCCTGTGATCTAGCCCATGTCTAAGAGATAATCGTAATTATGTAATAATGTTGGGTCATATTACGCATGAAAGCACACGAGCAACAACTTTGGCCATTTTACATGCGTTGTTTCACCAGCTAATGATTATAGTGGGGGAAGAAAATATATATTTTTACATGATCGTATCAGGGGAGAATGAGCGAAAAGAGGTCTGTAATTTGAGCAGCGTCCATTTCGCCATGCCAAAAATGACCACAAATAGGCATATTTTTGGGGACCACCACCGCTGCTGTTGCCATGAACATCGTTGTTAAAAATAACATTATTATGTAAAGGTTAAATACAAACACAAAGTATCTCTTTTTGGTCATATCACGAATTCGGGTTGGGCAAAAAGCAAAGTTGAATATCTAGAAATATAATATATAGCTTTCATAAACAATTGAAAATGCAAATTTTGCTCTCTAGTGAACAGCAAAAAAATCCCATTAATTATCGACAATCAGACTTTCGAAAGGAGAGATAAAAACGCCAGACATCTTAATCGTTTAACTTTGCTTTAAAGAGCAAGAAACACACTTCTTCTATGTTTATGTAAGACCAATTTCAATGGCATATTTAAACGCGCAAGTATAAAATGTTGATGAATTGCTTTACATTTTCGAGGTGGAATTTTGGTTGCAGTTTTCTTTCGTCGCGGTCACGATCAGAAACCAAGATCTCTCTCTCTCTCTCTCTTCTCTCTCTTCTCTCTCCTACACTCCCTAAAACTCCTACTCTCAAGCCAGGAGAAGAAGAATGCAAATAATATGCAGGC
>LR142229.1:0-10829 GCA_900659605.1 Tisbe holothuriae | reverse complement strand
AGAGACTGCAGAGGCAATAGATATTGAAACATTCCATAGGAGAACTCTTCCGAATCTACCAAAAGCTATTTGGGTAAAATCGTTTCATTAATATAAGAGAGCGGTATACTATGTACTATTACTCATTAAAGGCTGCCGCTTCCGTTCCTCATATGGATTCTTTCTTGATCATTGGAGGAGAAACTGAAGACGGAACCATGCTGCAATCCATCTTAAGGTGAATCAGTCGTATTTAAGTACGTTTCTCTCTAGAATATGTTCTTTGTAGGTATGAGAAGGAGCTTGATGAGTGGATCAACTTGGCAGTGAGTCTGAATAAAGGAAAGAGTCGCATGGCAGCTACTGTTATGAGAAACAGCAAAGTTTCATGTTAACTACTGTATAATGTGATTAATGAGTAATAACATATAATAAAAGAGTCCATTTCATACTTTTTAGCCAAGGCATATTTTAATTATATTGTTTGTATCTTGAAACCTTCACCTGTATTTAGGTTAAATGTCGCAGCAGATTGGCAAGGTTGCCTTACATACGAGTATACTTGCTAAGTAACACATGCTCGGTACACTTAAATTTAACATCTGCTTTAATGGTACAGAACACATCACTACTCAAGTTTAACCCATTCAGCATATTTTAATTTAAAGTGTGCATTAGAGTGTATGAGAAATGACAAAGAGAAAACTTTACTATCTTCTTTTGATATTATTTTCATTCATAATTTTGCTGTCAGTGTATGAATTTATGAAGCAATCAGTTCAGTTCTCCTTCAGTAAAACTGAACATTTTGAGACCTGTAATTGTGAAACTTCACCCGGTAAAATTGAAAGAGCAAAAAGTAAAGAATCATGTTCAAATGCGGATTCAAATTTGGAACCCCCAGCTTATTACACAAACAATGCTGGTAAGAGAAATTCAAGCTAAATCATTCTGACCAAATTCTATCTTTACTTAGATATGAGCTAATTAGTCCGAAATGATTAAAAGAAACAGTTCGAAAAACATGAAAGAATTAATCCTACAAAGGAAAGACATAATTCGAATTGATCCAACATAATTAGCCCGAAATACAATCAATAAAGAACTAGTCCTACTTTATGTTTTTGTGAAGCAATTATGTAGTCCGAAATATATTACAATGAAAGAACTAGTCCGAAAAAATTGATTTAATAATAAATAGGCTTTGATAAGCATCAAATTGAAACTAATAATGTATTACAACTAAATATTTTATTTAATACTAATTAAAGGAAACAAAAAACTTAACATAAAGTATGAGATACAATTTAATATATAGTAGCACTTTAATTTGTTTTGAAAAATACAGTATAAATGATAAGAAAGTATTTATTATACTTCATAACCAAGCTAATTGTATATCTACTATACTCCTTTCTTTTACAATGCTTCAAAAAGCAAGGAGAAAGGGCTCTCGGACTACATACTTTAATACACTCGGACTAGTTAAACTCACTCATATATTTTCGAACTAGGTCTAGACAGAAGACTCTTTCGAACCAAGTATTGGGATACATTCGGACTAGTTCTGAATATGCATAATTCTGTAGGACTGACTAAACTGCAAGCTCGGACTAACTCTTTAATGGCCCTTTCGGACCAATTATTCCATAAAATTCGGACCAACTCCGCGCTACCACAGGGACTACTCACATACACTTGAGTTTTTCATGAGGTTCTCTTAAAGCTGAGATAGACTTGCTTTACTGAGGATTTTTATTCACTTGAGTTATTTTAATTTTTTATGAACTGCGTTTAAATGCCTAATTAGGTGGGATTTTCTTGATGATTTATAATCACATTGGTTGCATGTGAATGTTTTCAGTTTCTGATGAATTGCTCTAATGTGAGAATTTAAGTTATATTGTTCTGAGCATTTATAGTCACAATGTTGACATTTGAAAGACCTGACTTTCTCATGAACTGCTCTTATATGTTTAGTTAGATCTAAATTTTGAGGGCAACTATAATTACACTGTTGACATTTATATGGCTTGAGTTTTTCATGAACAGCTCTTACATGCTTTGTAAGATCTGACTTATCTGACGATTTATAGGCACATTGTCCACATTTAAATGGTTTTAGTTTTTCATGAACAGCTCTTACATGCTTAATTAGTGAACCATTTTGCGAACATTGATAGCCACATTGCTCACAATGGAATGGTTTCAGCTTCTGATGAACCGCTCTTGAATGAATTTTAATACTTCCTTTCTTTGAACTCTTGTAAGAACATATTTCACATTCATATAAGTCATCTTTAACTTTAACTTGATTTATCTTTCTTATTTTATCTTGAACTGTCATTTCTTCTTTTGCATTGGAGTCATTGTCACAGTATGAATGTTCTTTCTCCATGTGAGCCTCTAAACCATCAAAATCTGGAAACTGTGCCAGACAATCACCACATCCGAATGTGCCCATGATGGAAGTATGTTGATGACTTGCTGTATATACCAATGTTGTGTTCAGGTTAACTGATGTGACTAAATACTATTTGCTGCACTTGCTTGGACATGACAGACTGGTCATATTATGTCATTAGTCGGTTTGTAGGGTTGCCAAATTTTTAATAATGGATATTGGAAAAATGTAATTAATAAATGGAAAATTGTAGTTACAGGATTAAATAATTGGCACTATATTATTGTATTAATAATCCAATATTTGAAAGCAAAGAAACCCCCAATAATCTGGGATCAGGGCGTACAAGACGGCAAAATAAACTTGCATGGTGGCTCATTGCTAAGGCGCCGGTCTGCGACAGTGATGGGCATATATAATCTTTAAACAGCCAGGATAAAAAGACAGAACTGGAAACAAAAATTGGAAACACCTGGAAACACCTGGAAACAAGTGAAAGGAGTTTAAATAGACAGAATGATATATTGACTGGAAACTGTAAACAAATGTTAACTAATAAAACTCAGAAGAAGGAAGACTGTAACAGTGGTGAGTAGGAAACAGTTATTGGAAACTGGAAAAGAAAAAAATGAAATAATTAGAATGAGAGACACTAACTGCATGCATTAAGTAGAAAGATGGAAACCTGGAAACACTGACCGCTATTAATGGAGGGCATTATTTATAATTACCAAATTAAATGACATGGAAGATATACAATAAAACAAAAAAATGCCATCAGCAATATTTTTTATGGTTTTAAACTATTTGAAGCAATATTGTGAAGAGTATTGGAGGATGGACTCTAATGTGAGCAGTAAAGGAATGTTTTTCTGCATTTATTTTCACAATGTTGACATTTTTAAGGCTTTTATTTATTATGAATTGCTCTTATATGTTTAGTTAGAAATCCATTCCGAGAGAAACTAAATTTACATTGCTGACATTTAAATGGCTTGAGTTTTTCATGAACAGCTCTTAAGTGCTTAGTTAGTGAACCATTTTCAGAACATTTATAGTCACATTGGTCACACTTGAAAGCCTTCACTTTTTCATGAACTGATCTTAAGTGCCTAGTTAATGTACCATTTTCTGAACAATTATAGCTACAATGTTTACATTTGAACGGCTTTAAGAGCTCATGAACTGTCTCACTATGTCTCTTAAGATTATCTTTTCTTGAACTCTTGAATGGACATTTTTCACAGGGATAAAAATCATTTTTAATTTTGGTGGTCGTAATTATCTTTCCTTTTGTCTTAGTTTGATCCACTTTTACTTCTCTTGAATTGGAGTTATTGTCACAGAATGCATGTTCTTTCTCCATGTGAGTCTCCAGATCATCAAAATCTGCAAACTGTGCAAGGCAATCACCACATCCAAATGTGCCCATAATGGAAATGTATGTTGTTGTCTTGTTGATAATAATAATAGATCAATGATGTGTCATCAGACTCTTTGCTACGACTAAGTAATTTTTGTCACATTTAATGGAATGTCAGGGTTGCCAGGTGTTCAAAAGCAAATCTTGACCAATTTTGATCTACATCTTGATGTATTTGTTCCTAGTTTGTCCCCAGATTTAAAAATGCCAGAATTATGGGTGCAATCCCCCATACCCAAAATTTTGATTTGATTTGATTGCTTTTTGTCTGCATTTCAGACCATTCTGAAAATGAATACAATTACAACCAAAATTTTTAAGGTTTCTTAAGTAAAAAGGACAAGAAATTTTCCAGTTTGTACCCAAGTTCTCAGATTTCTTCTTCTCCCCAGGAAGTCATTTTCTTCCAGTTGTGACAAATATCCCCAACCTGGCAACCCTGTTCAAAGTTATGTGATAAAAATAATTGTCATTAGTCAGTTAGAAGGGTTGCCAAATACATAAAATGGAATATGGCAGATTTTTGTTAATATATGCTTTAAGTTTAGGACATCACCAGTCCTGAACCTAGCGGTACCAAGATCTCACAACCTGAACATACAATATATTTTACTGGCACCTATAACCTTTTAACATTCTGGTCAAAATTTGTACTATATTTTACTTAGAAACAAGTTGGGGAAATTTCTCATATTTACTGAGCTTCATATGTACTCTTCTATACTCATTGTAGGCAATCAATAGGAATTAAGAACATTTTTTTAATATTTCAGTGACTTTATTGACATTATTAGGTCACTTGTACTCCCCTTTGGATCAATACCAAGCTTGTTTCTGACCCGGGAAATAATTTAAACTCAAGTAGATTTGTTTACTTATTGTCCTTCTATCAGTTGCTCCTTCAAGAAAAGTTAGTCTTCTCTTTGAATGTCAGACAAATAATGACCAACCCGGCAACATCAAGAGCAACCTGTAAAGCAGAAGAGGAGCATAACATGTCGTACTCGGTATTTAAGACAGTCCTTTATTCTAGAAGATATTTTTAAATCCTTCAACTGGGTAGACTGATGCCGGCAGTTGGATTCGGATTTAAATCTCAACATTATTCGGGTTCGGATACAGAAATTCTACTACGTAATAAACGTTGTACACATATCTCTAAAATAATAATATTGTATAATAATGACTGCTTTTTTATCAACATTATACATATTATTGTAAAAATATACTTGTAATAGGAGCACTTTATCAGTATTAAGCAATATTTTTAATTAAAAAAAGATGCGAACAAGTGCTTATTTTAGATCAATCCAAACAAGGGGTTCCAGTAGCGATATTTTGTCGGTGTCACTTTTCGCTCACTTTTCCTTTCTATTTTGAAATGGAAGAAGAGGAAAACGTTTGCTCATTTTGAGGGATCCTACAATTTTTTATGGGAACCAAGTTGGCGGCAATAAGCATTAATATGATAATGATTTTATCATGTTTTAGCAGTTATGTATGCCTACATTAAAATTTTAATTATTTTCCCATATGGTAGTCGCATTACATGAAGAAAATTATGCTAGATGAAGGTAGTCCCTAAATGTGTGGACTCCTTTCCTCTGTTAAAGCTGGTGTTCCTGCCCTCTGGTACCCGAGTTTCGGGTACTTCTCAGTTTTCCGTTTCTGAGAATCCACTCGGATTTTGTCACCTTTTTTGGTCTCTCTCTAGAGTACCTCCCTTTTAACTACCCTTGAATCCAAACTGTCAGTGGCCAAACCCGACTTTTTGATATCTGACTATCGGAATTATTCCATACCTTAAAAGCCCCGTTCACAACAAGCACGTAGTAAACCGCGGTTACGCAGTAGTTTGTAACATAATTCTACGTTGTGCTACTATAAAAAAAATTAGCATTCACACGTCCTTCAAGGCGTGAAGATCACTGAAAACCATACTTGGCGAGTAGGAAAGGCAACTGTTGAACTGTATCTAGAGTACCAAGATCTCACAACATGTGTATACAGTATATTTTGCTATCTTTTTGTTGTCACATCAGTCTATAGCATGTTAACATTCATCCCAACCTGGTCAAAATTAGTACAATATTTTACTTGGAAAATTCTGCATAATTTAATTATTGCTTCAATCCTCAACATCAATATGAATTAAATATACACTTTACCTATGCAAGCTGATAATGGAATCTACAAAAAAAATAATACGGGAGAAGTATGGCAAAACATTATTTATTATAATAGACATGGAACTGTCCCATGGCCCATATGAGTAAGTTTTCTTACAGTCTGGTGGAAACTGAAGCTTGAAGCGCGGCTCAGGCATTTCATGGAGAAGGGTAAAAAGGAACTAAGTTTGCTGCTATTACTATGTTTTATTAAATCCCCATGCACATGCACTGATTAGAAATGACTAGCTATGGCTTCTCTCCAGCTGAACATAAAAATAAATTGGTTACATTAATGATCATGACTTGAGTTCTTTCTTAAATCTAGTTATATGCTTAATGTTCACATTTGCCATGGTTTTATTTTATTATGAACAACTCTAACATGTCGCATTAGTGTTGATTGGTATGAGCCTTTATAGTCACAGTGTTCACATTTGAATGGCCTCAGTTTCTCATGAACAGCTCTGATATGTATAGTTAAATTAGTATTTATTGAGAAATTAATGTTACAGTGGTCACATTTATTTGGCTTTTGTTTTTCATGAACAGCTCTTACATGCCTTGTAAGGTGTGACTTGTCTGACGATTTATAGGTGCATTGTCCACACTTAAATGGTTTTTGTTTTTCATGAACAGCTCTTACATGCTTAAGTAGTGAACAATTTTCTGAACATTTATAGCCACATTGCTCACATTGGAATGGTTTCAGCTTCTGATGAACTGCTCTTATATGTTTAGTAAGAAATCCATTTCGAGAGAAACTAAATTTACATTGCTGACATTTAAATGGCTTAAGTTTTTCATGAACAGCACTTAAATGTTTCGTTAGTGAACCATTTTCAGAACATTTATAGTCACATTGGTCACACTTGAAAACCTTCACTTTTTCATGAACTGCTCTCAAGTGCTTAGTTAATGTACCATTTTCTGAACAATTATAGTCACAATGTTTACATTTGAACGGCTTTAAGAGCTCATGAACTGTCTGAATATGTCTCTTAAGATTGTCTTTTCTTGAACTCTTGAACAGACATTTTTCACAAGGATATAAATTACTATTATCTTTGGCTGTCTTAATTATCTTTCCTTTTGTCTTAGATTGATCCACTTTTACTTCTCTTGCATTGGAGTTATTGTCACAGAATGCATGTTCTTTTTCCATATGAGTCTCTAAACCATCAAAATCGGAAAACTGTGCAAGACAATCACCACATCCAAATGTACCCATAATGGAAATGTATGTTGTTGATGATAATAATAGATCAATGATGTGTCTTCAGATTCTTTGGTATGACTAAGTAATTTTTCCACATTTAATTCAAAGTCAGGGTTGCCAGGTGTTCAAACCAAAAAATTGACCAATTTTTATCTATCTGTTCCTAGTTTGTCCCCAGATTTTAAAAAAGCCAGAATTAGGGGTGCACCGGGTGCAAGCCCCCATACCCAAAATTTTGATTTGATTATATTGTTTTTTTCTGCATTTCAGACCATTCTGGAAATGGGACTACCACATGCACAATTTAGAAAGGATTTATTAAGTAAAAATTCTGAGGACAAGACATTTCCCAGTTTCTCCCCAAGTTCCCAGTATTATTTCTTCTCCCCAGGGAGTCATTTTCTTGCAGTTGTTGTGGCTAATATGGGGACAACTATCCCAACCTGGCAACCCTGTTCAAAGTTATGTGCTGATAATAATTGTCATTGGTCAGTTCAAAGGGTTGCCAAATACATGAAATGGAATATGGCAGATTTTTGTTAATATGTTTTAAGTTTAGGACATCACCTGTACCTAGCTGTACCAAGATTTCACAACATGTGCATACAATATATTTAAATTCTCATATTTACTCAGCTTTATACTCTACTTTAATTATCATTGTACATCTATTAAAAAGGAATTAAGAACATTAATATTTCAGTTACTTTATTGGTATTATTAGGTGACTAAAGTCTTGTATTCCCATTTGGAGCAATACCAAGCATGTTTCTGACCCGGGAAATAATTTATGACAGCCTTAAAATCAAATAGATTTGTTTACTTCTTGTCCTTCTATCAGTTGCTCCCTCTAGTCTTCTTTTTGAATGTCAGACAAATAATGACCAACCCGGCAACACCAAGAGCAACCTGTAAAGCAGAAGAGGAGCATAACATGTCGTACTCGGTATTTAAGACACTCATTTATTCTGATCATTTTAAATCCTTCAACTGGGTAGACTGAGATGCAGGCAGTAGTTGGATTCGGATTCGGATTTAAATCTCAACAATATTTGGGTTCGGATTCAGGAATTCTACTACACGTAGTAAACGTTGTATACAAATATTTTAAAAATAATAAATAATAATACAGAAGACTAATATTAGACAGTTTACTTTATCAACATTATGCATATTATTGTAAAATTATACTTGTAATAGGAGCACTTTATCAGTATTAAGTAATATATTTAATTAAAAAAAGATGCGAACAAGTGCATATTTCAGATCAATCCGAACTGAGGCCAAACCCGACTTTTTGATACCCGAATATCGGAATTATTCCCTACCTTAAAAGCCCCGTTGACAACAAGCACGTAGTAAACCGCGGTCACACAGTAATTGCCCTGCTCCCTACGATCAAAGTAGGCCACGAGAGGGTCGCTGGCCCTGGTGTTGTCCAATAGTTTAGAATAGGTCTCAATCGTCTTCTCGTCGGATGAATCAGTACAATCGTATTTGGACTTTGCTAGAAGAGACACAT
This sequence comes from Tisbe holothuriae, assembly GCA_900659605.1. Taxonomy (NCBI): domain Eukaryota; kingdom Metazoa; phylum Arthropoda; class Copepoda; order Harpacticoida; family Tisbidae; genus Tisbe; species Tisbe holothuriae. Next base: position 2,114 of record LR142229.1, on the reverse strand, counting down.
TAGTATAAAAGAACTGGTACATACTATGAGTGGGAATGCTTTTTTCTATTACTATGTAATAATAGAAAAAAGCATTCCCACTCATAGGGTACATGTAACAGTTCACTGTAAATAAAATGCAAGAGCTGACTCCAAGACTTATAATTAATTACAGGAATTATACCGGTTCGATTCATTTGTGATACTTTTCGACAGGATTGATTACCCAATTCCGGAACGTCCTTGCATTTGATGTGCATATCTGACTGGTCCTTGATATCATCCCAATGTGCAAAAGTTGACAAATATCTTAAAATAAAACTCGCATAAAAGTTGATACAATCAAGTTTGTGAATTAACTCACCTGCAAACCTCCCTCACCCCCACTGTCCTGTTCCCTTTCTGCCTGGTGTGGCTGTTGAAGTAAGTCTCCTCCCTGGTGTAGTCCATGTCTGTGTACTCAACAGAGCCTTCCACGTCACATATAAACTCTTTGTATGTATACTCAGAGGATAAGATCCTAGATAGAATATTGTATTTTGTACAAAAATGTAGAGATCTGCGGGTATCCGGATCCGGATCCGCGGATCTGGCCTGGATCCGGATCCAGACCCGAAAAAATAAATCCCGCCGCGGATTCGGACCCAGGTTTTTACTTAGAAAACCCCTACAACTGAAGAGATTTTGGAAAATGAATAGAGTAGCTGTTATTTTTAATGTCCCTCTGAAGCAGATATTTTCTTTATGTTTGGCCTGTAGCCCAATCACTTTCATTCTAAAGATCATCCGACAAATGCTTATCATTAGCTTTGACCCTATTGTAGCTCAGTGGATCCGGATCCGCCAAAAATCCTGGATCCGCACATCTCTACAAAAATGAGGATTCAGTGTCGTACATCTCAACTCTCAAGGGCTTTTCTGATCACATGTTTAGCTAGGGAGTGGATGGTTAAATATGAGGTCGTAAATGCCATTTTTATGCTTGCTAATACAGATATAATTCGGTTGTCCAAATGATAAGAAGCAAAAGGCGCCAAATTAGTTTGTTTCAATTCTATAAAGAGCTTGAAATAAGCATTCAAAAGAGTTTTAACCTCTTACGCACCTTGCATAGTAAAAGTACAGACATTAAACATACTTTAAAAGTCTTCAATGCCTCCTCCAAAGAGTTACAATTTTGGCTAGATAACTCTTATCATTTGGAGAGTTGAATTAATGTCTCATTCTCTTACAGGATCATCACAGACAGGCTGAATATTCCAAATAAAATTGCCACCACGGCAAGAAATCTCCTGACTTTCACCTGGATGTTTGACTCCACTACGCACATGCCAAAGACCAAGTAGAAGGGCCAGTCACCTGCAATGAAAATTATAGTGAGATAGGGTGCAATGTTCTCCTTAAGGGGGACGTGGTAGCCGTGGTCGCAAGTTGCTTGGACCCTGTGGCCCAGAAGGTCGCAGGTTCAAATCCTCCCAGCTGCATGATGATGAAAAATTGGTGATCATGGTGTTACTAGTGAATGAAGCAAAAGGTTGTGCCCAAAAATATACAATAAAGCTGCTCCCAAACAGGCATTTTTGCAGGAAATATTTCCTCCTCAGCCTAGAAGCAGAAGTCTGCTGGGCTGTGAGTGTGTGGAAATAAATTCCTCCCTCCCTCTCACTCACTCACAGCCTTGCTTGCCTGGCTGAGAAGAGAACTATTACAGGAAATATTTTCTGCATGCGTCAATGCCTGTCTGGGAGCGGCCTAAGGGATCACGAGTATAATTGTTTAAAAAATCCCCTTAGAATCCATGCTGATCTTACATTGCCAAACAATACAAATAGCAATATAACACACGGGCACAATACTTACCAAAGCACATCACCATATTCATCTCTATCATAAGCTTGCATGAGATGGCAGTGAAGATCCCAATGACCAGCAGCTGACTTGCCATGTAAAGTGTCACCACAAGCCCGACAGCATTCTCCTTGGGAGTCATTTTGTTCTTGCGAGGCAGGACCATTACGAGTCGAGTATATGTGTCACATGCACAACAACAATCTTGAGCAATACTTACCAAAGCACATCACCATATTCATCTCTATCATAAGCTTGCATGATATGGCAGTGAAGATCCCAATGAC
>LR142228.1:0-10823 GCA_900659605.1 Tisbe holothuriae | reverse complement strand
ACAGTAAGAGATACCTCACCCGTTTATGTAGCGAGGTTTCAAGCTGAAATAAAGTGCATGGGGGTTCCGTCACTGTGCTCAGGCTGCTGTCGGATTCTGTTGGCTGGGTACTCTTCTGCTTATATGCAAAACAGACGACATAGATATGAACCACTTTTCTTGTTGCTGCTTTGTTGATTTTTGCAGTTCTCGATTAATGAGCACATATCTTGGTCCTTCAGCAATGAAGTGACAATAAAAATTGATTTCTTTATTTTACGTGTCTCCATAGATCGAATTTTGAGTGCTAAACATTGCTAGTGATTGATCCTCTATGTCGTCTGGCCCGGTCTTTAGGTAGAGAAGTAAAAGAACGTGCCCTCGAAAGTAAAAATACTTGCTCTCGAAAGGAAAAACGTGCCCTCGAAAGTAAAAATAAGTGTGCTCCTTAAGAAACCATTGAATTTTGGTCACCTGTTGTGTATCTCTTACTGTTATTTCTAGTTACATGTCCGGGACATTGAGTCTAGGCACTAATACGTGTTTCTAACCCCTGGCGCTCCCTCGTGGTTTGTTTTGTCCCAACTGGCGGTAATGGCAGGTGATTTTATGTACTGCTATGTAGTGGGAGAATGGAAGTGTTTTTGTTGTCATTAAGTCCCCTTTATTAAGATTAAGTGCTGCTTTAGAGGGGATAATGTTTTTCCTATTAATAATGTTAATCACAATTTCAACAATAATGAGTAATTAATGAGTAAACTGAATATTAAATACGACATAATTTTATGATGATAATTCCACCAACAGTAGGGTTGACAATTTCACATTCTTGCCAACCAAAAACAAGTAGGACTAGTCAGCTTTTTACAATAAGAATATGGATTGCTCATTTATATAATTACTACCGCATATTCATATGAAGTATTGCTTATAATATTTGACTACCTTTTTAATTTAAAAGAGACCTAATGACATTCATAAGTGTCATTTAGGCCCTCGTTCAGCATCCCTAGTGCGTCAGTGAGCCAGTGAGAATTCCTCCTCGTAAGGTAAACTGAGGGGTTGGTTTTTGAATGTACGAATACTCCAGTTTAATAAACAACATTGATGTCTTTAATGATAAAAAGGGCTCAGAAACCAAGCTCAGGTTCTCTCACAAACTGAGTTTCTTCAACTAGTCAAAAAGGAAGTAAACTCAGCGCTGTGACAGTGCAGCTCTCACAAGAACTCAGGGCAGTGACATTCAATGCTTAGGGATGATAAATATATTTTGCATGCTTTTTTCCCATCCAAGAAGTAAACACCTTCAACCTTAAGGAGCTTACTACGTCTTAGATGGTTACACACCTATTTTTAAACAATTAAGATACATTAATAAAATACTAACAATTATGATTTTCTTCATAGTGAAATCATTTTGAAAAGTGTTATTTGTATGAAAGATTGGCAGCCCTTATTACATTGGGCTGCTGGGTGTTTGGGCAGTTTGGCAGGAGCTTGAAATCGGATTACCGACGGTTGGGACAAATTCTGACACCAGTTGGCGCTTTTATTCTATTACTTAGACTCAATGTCAATACGGCGCTGAGTCTGCTGAGGTAGGAACTCCGGCTAGCTCTTTCAGTAGCCCCCATGGAGGTGACTGGAATGCAAGACGAATAATGGTGTTTTATGCACGAATTTGCCATGAGGAGACCCCTAATATAAGCAAGAATACTGTATTGAGTTCTTGTTGTGCTTCTTCGTCTTATAGATCCGTCTTTGAGTTAGCAATGCATCAATGTTTTGCCCCGATTAAAAGCTGACTGATTCCTTTTCGGTTTTGTGTGTGCCAGAATCTTGTCAGCGCTTCTTCTTCTTCTCCTTCTTCACTAATGACATCAGCGATCAGCAGGAAGCCATCTCAGAAACGAAAGAAAGAATAAAGAATCCTCTCTCTCTCTTATTTTCCATTGCAGCCAACGCGGCGGGAAGTCATACATTAATGGGCACAAAGAGAAGAGAATAGTGCTCATCTGATTCCAAGATAATACTTTTGATAGAACATTCTTCCAATTTCGTTGCCATGTTGAGTCTATTTTGGGCGGAGTTCATGCGAGCACAAGCCTTTAATAGGCTCTTGCTGTTTTACTAACTCAGTGATATATTTGACGAGAGGGCCTCTCTTGATCAGCTCAGCACGGCATCGTTTTAATTGACTTCACATCATCAAAAGAGATCAATTTACGATAATATTTCTTTGTAACAGATCTGAAACGTAGCGTGAAAATCGCGCTTCTTTTCTTTTCTGCATCTTGTCATCTGATCGCTGCTTCCTGCACTTTAACACTTTTATTCACATCCATTGTCTTTTGTTGCATCATTGCGACCATTAACGGGCATTCGCAAATGGACTCTTTTGTGCAAGATCTAGATGTGTTAATGGTGGAGGAGCAAGTTTGATGGAGGAAACAGCCGCTTGAGCATTATTAGCAGCAAGGAGAGAAATTGGATCAAAAGTCATTGTCACCAAATCATCAACTTTCCCCCCATTTTTGAGGTCTGTGCACTTGATCGGTTCATAAAGTCATTTCCTATCGTGGCCCCCTTTTGTGTGCGCGAATTTATTTTTCTCCTCTATCGATCGCGCATCCGGTTTTGTTTTGAAAAAAGCCTTCAATGCCAACTCAGCGAGCGGTCTTTCAACCCCGTTTCCTCAATGTTTGATGCATTGTTGTTGTTTATACGGTCAGGTTTTAAAAGACTCTCTCTCTCGGGGTAAACAACTCTAATGTCGTCCCTGCAAACCGCATTTACTCGCATCTTTATTCTCTGTTTCCATCACGTGTCCTAAGCATTATTTTTTCCAAAAAGATGTTCAGCGATGCGCGATCTCTTAGAAAGCGTTGCTACAATACCAGCATCGTTCTCTGTTTATATGGTCTTTTGCATATTCAGCAGATAATCTTTAAAACATAGTTTTGCCCTCCTCTTGAAATAAGACATTTTGTATGTATAGAGATCATTGAGTCGGCACAAAAAAGGTCTTTTTCACTCTCCTCGGAGTAGATTGATGGTTTCCTTACGTCAACGGAGTCTTGTGTACGCGTTGAAATTGTTGCCGTGACTCATGATGGTGAGCTCAACGCTTGAATATTTCAATAGCTGAGCTAATGACATTGTCTGTAATTAAACTACAGAAACTTTAACGATTGATCTACAACGAAGAGCATTGATTTTTGCCAAGAATCGGTGGGGTCCCTCTCTCCTATTTTTCCCATTGTAGGGCTCAGGCTATTGACAATTAACAATAGGAAGAGAGAAGAAAGAAAGAAGACAGATCTCTTTCTTCCTGCATTGGGGGAAACTACACGATTTTTACTCCCCTCCAAGGATTTGTTTTATTATCGTTAATGCCCGACGAGAGGTTTTAATGTCCATAATTCAAGGGCCTGGAATATCCTTTGAATAATTTCCTGCCGCATTAATAATTCTACGGTTGATGCCAAAGAGAAATCGTCATAAAACAATAAGGATTTTGAAATCATCATTGAATGCAAATGGCTTCAAGAAAAAGAATTAGAGAAAAAAAACGATTTACGCAGAAAGAGGAATAAATTGAAATGTCTTTTGGCTCGATTATTGCAAGCCGTGGTCGCATTAGAGCTGCAAGAAGAGGGATTTAGCGGTGGGATTTCCTCCAGTTACGATTAAATCCTTCCATGCAAATGAAATTGAAACTGATTCGTGAGAAGAATAAAGAGAGAGAGTCGTCGATTTGTATTAACGAGACTCTTTCGATTCTGTTTGATACATAAGAAGAAGCAAAAGCAATTTAACTAATTCGCTTTTTATCTTCTTCTTCTTCTTCGGAATAGAGAGAAGAGGGTGAAATTCCAGCTAATGGGAATATCATAAAGTATTCACACTTTGCCGCATTCGAGATCCCCTTTCTTCTCCGCGGATACACTTTAATCTCTGCAAAGGATTTTTCTGTCTAAAACTTTCCTCCTCCTCCTCCTCTGCAGTTAGTTATTTAGGTGTTAATTTCATCATCATGTTAAGCTCCCTTCTCTCCAAGCCCGGGATTATATCAAGAAACGTCTTCGCAACAAAGTGTGCAGCTACTTCCTTGTGTGTCCTGAGGGAGAGGGTGTAATAATAATAAGAAGAAAACTGCTAAAGAGCGGCTGGGGAGCCGCTGAGTTCACTGCACCCAACTTTAAAGAAAACGGTCGTCCTCATACTCGTTTTCTGATCACCATTATCACCCCCCAATATCGTCCAAATATGTAGAGCAGAACGTAAAGCCTTTATAAGGCATTTTCTTCGGTAGCGCATAGTATCTCCGACAAAAGGGTATGAGTAAAAGCGAAATTACCTTTTTGGAATAAAATCGACACATGAAATGAGCTTCTCCGACAAGATTTAGGTTTAAGAATAACTCCGACAGTGGAAACTGAATTACACCGACACTGCCTTCAATATCAGAATAACTCCGACAGTTAGTATTGCAGAAGAATATCGACAAAGTTCATTTGGAATCACTCAACTCTGACAGTACATACTTCTATACAGAATAAATGCGATAACAGCTGTTGATTTCAAAGTAAAAGGATGTACATTTTTACTAAACAATAAACATATTGTATAATAATGTGTACCTTCCCTCAATAACAATGACAGCTAATGCATACTGAAACATTTACTTTGGTATTTTTTATAGTTTGTTAAGTAAGCTGTCAAAATATGTATATATTTTTGATTAATGTGTTCCATTTAAGTACTGTCGAATTTGTTCTAATATCTGTGTCGAATTTGTTCTAATGGCTGTGTCGAGTTTGTTCCAATATAAGTGTCGATTTTATTCCTACAGGGAAGTATTGTCGGAGATGTTCTTATTGTGGAGTCGGAGTTATTCCTTTATGATTTCGGAGTTACTCCAACTCTGCTGTCGAAGTTATTCTTTCTATGCTGTCGGAGTTAAGGGTGGATTCCAAAATTTTGCTTATTATAACTAATTATAAGTATGGTTATTATACGTATTAAGTAGGGTCCTTGAATCTAGAGTAAGGATCACTATCACAAAATATTTTTTTGAGGTGTTGGAAATTAAATTCTCTAGCACAATAACTAGGTAATGAATGTTATGCATGCAGACATTAAATACAGTGCAAATAATATGACTGAAGGAGAAAGAGGAAGAATGAGCTCTTGCTTTTTGCAATACCCAGTCTGAGAAAGGGACAAGTCCTTTGAAGGGATTTCCTACTGTCTTGCAAGTGGTTTCAACGAAAGAGTTATCTCTCAATACAATAGACCTATGTACACAATGTCATTAAAGTAGTTTTAGGAAAGTTACTGTTGATTTGTTTAAAGTTTTCTTCAACAAAGTACTTAAGGATGTTAATGGAATGAGGTTTCTTCTTGGTACGTACAACGTAAAATGTAGAGCAGTGAATGTATTCCTCACGAAAATCCTGTCTGAAATATCATCTCTTTAGGATCGAATTTCATCGACGTTAATTTCAACTTACATGTTCCTGTCTTAATAGCTGTAATATTGCCAAGAAATGGTAGCAAAGCTACCGTTACCTTAATATTAGATATTAGTTAACATTAAATTATAGATATATTATCACATGGAGCTATTATATCTACCATAAAGCTCTGACTAACTGGATGTAGATTAAGGCCGATTCTGTGCTCCATATCACGACACTATCACTAAATCCTTAAAAGTTCATTTTACAGACATGATTTACACCACAAGGATAAAGAAAACCTGAGTTGAACATGAAGTGCATTTTTCAAGCATGGCTGATTTTCATTTCATTTCTTATCCGGAAAGGTAAACCTGCTGTGACATATTACCTAATTACAATATTCTTTCCATTTAAATAGCCAAACCTCATGCTTTCCAATGCCATACTCCTGGACACGTCCACATCCCAGTGCCCGCAGGCTACCGTGAAGGTCCAATTGTTGGCCGCTACTTTGCATTGTTTGAGACTCCTCAGCTCTCATGGTTTGACTCAAATGTCCAGTGTCAGCAGAAGGGCGGGCAGTTGGCCGTGTTTAAAACGGAGCACGAGGCCATTTTTGTCAGTAGTCTCATGAAACGCCAGGGAAATTGTAAGTTGATAAACTGTGGATCAGTAAATCAGAGTTGTAATTTACAAGGCAGTTTGTTTTCTGCTCAGTTTTCCTTATAAACATATTTTCCTTCCAGTCTATTATTGGTACGGCCTAACCAATGCTGGCTTCAGTACCATAACTCAAAGTGCAAAATGGATTGATGGTTCAAGTTACTATTGGAACTACTCAACAGTGTTCAAGTCTTTCACCTTTGGTCCGTATTTCTGCAACCAGATTTATCTTCATACAACAGGGTTAACTAGTGCCGGAACGGATTGTGTGACACTCAGGTCCAGGATCTGTGAGTTTGATTGTAGTAACCGTAAGTGGATTAAATCCTACATATAACAGAGGTAAAAACAAACAAACACCTCTTTTAGTTCGTTTTGATGAAGCCAAGGCGGCAACATGTTCTGACAGCAGTATATATACACAAATAAACACCAATGTGGCCACCCATATCTACAGATACTCTACAGAGCTAGGTGGAAATTACCATATATTTAAGGGCAAGACTAAAGTTGTGGGACTAAAGGCAGCTATGGAATACTGTGGCCAATTTGGTGCAAGAGTGTTCCTCCCAACAAAAGATACATGGGCTGGATACAGAACATTAATGAGTTAGTATTGGATAAGTTTTGTTACTAGAGCTATATAATTTTATTTCATTAGATTTTGCCCATCCATTTGGCAGCTATTGGCAATTTAATCCCAACGCCGCCACAGCTTGCAGAGGTAAGTTCTTAAACCCCATGTGACCAAAGATATTGTAAGATATACAACTCTCCGACTGCCTTAAATGGAACTTTTTTCCCTAGTTTACTCATGCTAGCGCCGTTCAATTTCCCCTCTCCATAAAAAGGTCGGCCTAGAAAGCAAATTGGAAGCACTGTTTTGTGTCATGAGCAGCTCATTCTTAGAATACGTCCCTCTTTCCCTATATGCATGTATGCTCTGGGATTGTTACACTTCCTTTATTGGCCTGGCTGTCAGTGCGAATTATTACTTAACACACTCTAAAACGTTTCTTAACACAGCAAACAGTGGCAAGTTATGTGAGAGTTACCTCTGGTCACCTGATGGCAGCTCATTCCTAAACATCATGAGTCCACATCTCAGGATCACTGTGAGGAAGGCAGCTGGTTGCTGCACATATGTTTCAAATTCAAACACAATTACATCGGTGGCATGTACGACGCCACAGTTTCCAGTGTGTGTGAGGAACTGTGAACACTGTGAGTAATGCGTAAAAAGTATTATGTGCAGTGTTGCAAGCAATGAAATTGAAAAGTCATATTTATTTTATTAAGATACCGTCGTGATTAAAATTTTCCTTAAATGACAATAGAAGGCCCTTAAAGAATAGCAGAGGTACTGCACTAGGATTTTACTTAATTGGGCAGAAAGTCTGTTAATAAAATGTCAAAAATCGAATGTTTATGGTGATTTAACCAGCACTTTTTTCCATACAAAGACCTAATTTTGAGCAAAATTACTTTTATGTTACTACAAGACACATTTCCGTAGTGGTGACATACAGTGCCACTTGTCCCAATGGTGAAGCCTCTCCAGTAGGCACCATGAACGTATTTGGAGTGAGGCTCTTTCCGGTCAGCACACAGCCTGCCATTGAAAAAGTTCAATTGATTGATGCATCAATGAGATGCTATCACAAGGGAGGAACACTCTTCATACCAAAGACCAAGGAGGAGTTTAATGCTTGGATGGCTGTTGCAGGTACATGCAAAAATGTCATTAAATTCATTTTATATAATTTGTAAATGTCAGTTGCTCTAAGGCATGTTAAACTCATATTTATTCAAAGTTTTATTATGCAGGTCTTAACCCAACCGTCAGCTACATGCCCGCTCTCATACGGCATGTCAACACCCCATCATGTACCAATGAAGGATGTAACCGGCATATGACTTGGCTGGATGGGACCCCTTTTGTCTATCACCATTATATGAGGCCATATTTGATTGTTGGATCAAAGAGTACTGGTAGCAATGCATGCATGTTTGCAAAGATGACTTCTGTCAGGGCGGTCAATTGTAATGCAATAACTCATAAGATTCTTTGCAAATATGAGTGTGGTAAGTTTGCACTTATTCTAAAACAAGAATGTGTATGTCAAGATCAGTGTACTTAATTTATTGGGTAATGATGAGAGGACAAAGAATAACATGACAGAAAGTAAAATAAGCTGCTGAACGAGGGGAGCCATGATTGCAAGTTGCTTGGCCCTGTGGCCCAGGAGGTTGCGGGGTTGAATCCCCCCTGCGGCACTTGAGCTTTCATGGCTGGTGAATGAACCAAAAGGGTAATATCAGGGATGATCCAGCAAACTTTTTTTTAAAAAGCTGCTGAACTTGTCGGTTTGTTTGTTCTGTCCGGCATGCACGCCCGAAATATAATGGAACCAAGTCATTGCATAGAGCGGCCCTAGGAGAGACTCACTGCATAGGTGAAACCCAGAAACATTACTGTTCAATGGGAAATATTGGCAAGTTAGCGGGTTTCTCACTATGTGCTGGAGTCAATTAATATATACTGTACAATGTTTTTTCCCACAGGTGTGCCCCCTCCCAAATTAAACCAATGTCCGCATGGAGTCCCTTTTCCCAAGCAAAGCACCGCTGTGTACATTGGCAACATCCGCACCGACATGTATGAGGTTGTTTCACCCACACCCATCAACCTATACAATGCCATCAGGCAGTGTAGAAACACTGGGGGATACATATTTGTACCAAGAACGGCTCTGGAACTATTTCAATATAAGACAGCCTTACGTAATTACTGTTGCTATTCGATACTACACATTATTAGAAATTTAGAATAGTATGTATTACGTCTGGATTATGATGGACCCTTTTAAGACTTATTGTCATTAAACTTGAAAAAGAAATTGTGGGGATTTGTTTTGTTCTCAGTAAACATGGCAAAAAGCCAGGGACCGGGTCCAAGATTGCGGCACTAGATATCCCCACTCTCCAGAAACAACTGAGACATGATAGTGACCAAAACTACAGGGTGATTCTCGAAACTAAAATATTTCACCCCACCCTTAACGCCCATATAAATGAACCAATCATGACCAAAATACACCAAAATGTAGCTAAGAGTGGGAAAATGGATAAAATAGCCCTTTGGTTTAAATGTACAAACCCATTAACACCCTAAATAAACCATAAAAATGGTGGTACAATTGTGTGTCAGCCTTGAATATGATTCATTTGTCTCAAACAACAAAATAGCCTTTTGCCTTATTAAGGGTTGTAAATGTACTTATGCCTCTAGTTAAGTTCATTTCCATTTTCCAACAATCATTCCCATTGCCAAATAAACATAGTACAATCAATATATGGTGCACTATGGGTAATATTCACAAGAAATTGTCTTTGTTGTATGGAAAGACTGATTTGTAAATGAAGAAAAAATGGCATAGGCTCAAAATCAACCTTTACAATTGCATGATACCAAAATAGATTGCTGAAGCTAACCTAAAACTCATATTTTATCAAATTTCCCACTCTTGGCTACATTTTGGTATAATTGGAGCTATGATTGGTCCATGGCCATTTATATAAGAGTTAAGGATGGGGTCAACAATTTCAGTTTCTGGAATCACCCTGTATATAGGAAGAGATGATCCCAGCATCTTTGTCATATCTATGAAGATACCCAAAATAGCACCATAAGAGGAAGATAGGACCCTATAAGACCGTTTATCTGCCTTTTTCCATCAAAATTCTGAAGTTGTTTCTCTGGTTAATTTCAGTTCTAAATTCCCTCCGTGTCGCACCCCACAAGACAACTGTGGCATTTCCTTTTTTGAACCCATTCCACATTAACAAAGGAGCCCACCTCATAGTGGGCGTAGAAGGTAGAAGACTAATCTGGTTGACATCATGTCTATAAACCTGCCATTTCTGTAGGACACGAGCTTCAAATCACTGAATTTTCCAACTATCTTGTGACGCCCAATGTTGTCAATACAGATTGTTTCATAGCCTCGGCGGGAAGGCTACAAGCAGTGGCATGTCATGCAGTGAGAGTTTATCGAGTGCTTTGCAGATACGAATGCGGTGCAGGTAATGTAATTTAACTTCCTCTTTTCATGCCGGTAATGGGGCTCCTACATTGGCACTTTTCCTACAAAAAGTGCCGCATGTTTTGCGAAAAAATGCTCCTCATTTGCAAAAAGATGCTCCTTCTCCAGGCATTTTTCTTGAAAAGCTGCTAGGATTATTGTCCTCTGCAGTCACGCAGGCAGGCTGAGGGAGGATTTTTTCAAGAAAAATGCTCGGGCAATATTTTTGAAGAAAAGTGCCAAAGTAGAAGCGTAATTGATTTACTTTCAGCATTACGCAAAGTAAACCCAGCCTGCAATAATTTCATCACTCTGGGAGTGACACACAGTTATATGCGGTCGACATGGGCCAGTCTCCCTGTCAAGATGACCAGGGATGCCATTCAAACAGAGTGTGCAAAGTATGTCAAGGGAGGGCTCCTTACAGTCAAAACTCGCCAGGAGTATTTTACTGCAATGATGGCAATAAGTAAGCAACTGAGAAAAGTAATATAAATTATGTTTTGGTAAGTCAATTGGCATCCCTTATAGGAATAGGAGCAGTTACCGACACCACCGCTGTGGTCTGGGTTGCCCTCACCAACCCCAGCCGAGTCAACTGTGTTGACATCAGCTGTGCCACCAATCACCT
>LR142227.1:0-10830 GCA_900659605.1 Tisbe holothuriae | reverse complement strand
CCGACTAGTTTCAAAATACCGATGTCGGTATCGGTATTGAAAAAATACCGACTAATACCGCGGTATCGGTATATCGCTCATGCTTACTAATAAGATAATCATATTGAATAAGTGTGTATTAAATTACGTTACAGGGCTTCTGCGGGCATATGCGAGGACTTATGGGAGACACCTAATTGAGGATAATTGCCCTAAAAGGCCAGGACCAAATCCTGGAATGGACTTCATTCCGTTGCAATGTTCTGTTAGATTGTATCAGGTAAAGAATATACTGTATTGGCTGTAAGCAAGAAGGCTTTAACATATCCAACACACCCTTTGTTGTAAGCAACATTCAAATTTGACCAATTAAGAGTTATATATTTAAGACTCTTGGCATAAGACCTTAGAGTTTAGATAAAATTATCGATATCAGCTTCTTAAGGGTGCGTCTACACGGGGAGGAAGATATTCAGAAGATATTCGGAATATCTTCTTTGCTAGTAGTAAAAAGGGAGGAATATTTTTCTCTGCGCGGCTGCTATAGTAGTGAAAAGGAGGAAGAAAAAAAGAATATATTCCGAATATTTTCTTTTTTTCTTCTAATGTAGACGCAGCCTAAGTCATTTCTCCGCTGCTTTTGCTCCTTTCTCCACTCACTGAGGAAAGAAAACTTTTGTCTGAGTCGCTTTGAGAGCTAGCAAACAATTTCATTGGTGATGGCGTTTAACTTATTTTGTTGTATGTATTAGCAAAAATTGGCATCAATGGCATCGTGGTAGCCGTGATCGCAAGTCGATCGTCCCTGCGGCACATGAGCTTTCATGGCGTGTCTGGTGAATGAACCGAAAGGAAGGGTAACACCAGGGATGATCCAGCAAAACAAAAAAAGCTTTCTCCAAAAACGGCAATGTGTATAACTAAGTCTTGTCGGCATTCTGAATCATGCATTTTGGACGGTGTTTACTCCACTCGCGGTAGTCATTGCCAGATTTGTTCTTGCCTCCTGAACGGTATCCCTCTCTGAATCCACAGTTTCCACAGAGATAGCAGGCATGGTCCTAGGGTTGTAATATGCATTTGATATGTGTACGTTAATCGTGTCTGAAACCATTTTTGTGTAGCAATTTTCGATCTCGAAATCACGGAGAACGGAAAGCAACGTCTGTACATTAAGCTCCTTTTTGGCAACTTACATTCATATAATCAAATTTAAATTATATGCCAAGTTTTAGTTAGTGTATTGATTATGATTGTATATTAAGGACGAACGTGTGCCTTTCTTTCAAGCTTACAAAATTATACGTATGGCAATTATTGATCAATATTGACCCAAAAGGGTTTGACGTTCATTGTTATTTTAGGCGCTATTTGATGGTCAATTATATTGAAAGCTGAACCTTTCAATAATATTTATCTGGCTATAATATACTTGAGTTACTGTTAAGAACATGTTATAACCAACAAAAAGCATGCCAAGAAGTAAAACCTTGTATCATGATCATTCCCGTCAGGATCCCGCAACAACTTGTCTTGGTGCAGGCTACATTTTCAGCATTTTAGTGCATGCATTGCTTGCAGCAATTACCATACAAAAATGTCGACTTATGATAGAAGCAATTGTGTTTTTATTAATTGGTAAGTGTATAAAATCTTAAAATCTGAAAATGGTAAAGGAGAGGTCAGTTATTAGCCATACATTCCTTTTCAACAGGTGACACTGCTTCTTACTTGGTAATTTCTTTAACATTCTTTTGCGTTGGATCTTGGAATCAGGTCAAGAGATTTTTGTTGGCATTCATGATTGCTTTTGGACTCTACAGTCTAATAATGTTCATAATGTAAGTATAAAATCATATACAATATTCTCATAATCTAACACAATTTCAAACAGACTCTTGGCAACTCCATACAACCCTGATGCAGCTCTCTGCAATGTTGAAGGAGCTGTTTTATATGAAGACAATGATTATACTTATGAAGAAACATACAGGCAAGAAAAAAGCATTCATCATTAATTGTATCCTTCACATTTTTATTTAAAAATAGGGATGATGACGACAAAGTGAATACAAGAACATTAGGTGGTAAAAATGTGTGCAAGTAAGTGTTAAAATATGTATAAAATGGTTATGGTTAATCATGGATGACTACAAAATTAATAACTTTTACACTACCGTGACGTATAACTTGTATAAATCATTACTAAATTGTCCTAAAATAGGTATGAGGGCACCTACAATGATTGGCATGTGACTACAAATCAGACAGGAGTCTATATGAAGTGTGAAGATATGCCATTGGCTAGTAAGTCAGAAAATACTCTAATGCCCTGTATTTTAATATAGACTAACCTTCCAGATGCCGAGTCCTGTGCAGATAGCAAACAGCCGGTGACAAATTTTGCCAGTCTGCATTCTCTTGCTGCTCCTGAAGACCCGTTAGTAGTCTACTGGGACAATTATGAACCATCAAACTACTTTGATTCAACTATGAGATATCTGGTGATAGGGGATACAGCTTTAAAGGTATGTTGCAAATGCATTAACTGCATAATATTGCAAATGCAAGGAATCATACCAAGTACAACTTTTTCAATTACTTGTTCGGATTTTATATTACACAAATGTCATTTGTTATTGAAAATAATGCATGAAAATAATGTAAAATAGCTTCTTAAACTCTTTGCAGATTATATTGGGAGTATGTGCAATGGTTGCCCTTCCACTCCTTATAAAAAAGCAGAGGGAGAATGAAGCAGAATTAGCCGTGATAGACAAAGAAATAGCAGAAGAAAAGGCACAAAAGAAAGAGGCAGAAAAGGTTATTGCCACCAACAACATGATGGCACCGGCAAATGGCATGATGATGTCCAATAACAACATGGCAGCACCGGCAAATAGTATGATGATGACGAATAACAACGTGGCAGCACCGGGTAATGGCATGATGATGGCCAATATCAACATGGTGCCTCCCCAAGGATACATGTCAAATCCACAACAAATGGGCACCATGAATACAAATATGCCAATTGTGTATAGTTAGCAATAATGTAAACCTGAATAGAAAATAACACTAATGTTGAGTCAATACTGTTCCAAAAGTAAATATAATACCAAAATAAATCGTGTCATGCAATAGAACTACTACTATGTATTAATGGAGCGGCTGTTTATTGGTAACCTGTTATTTTTAATTGAATGATTTATCATTAACAATAAAAGTAACAACTGTGTTAGAATACACTACTTTTAAGCAATTATGTCATGCTAGTACATTCATAAATTCACTAAAATCAATATGAAATTAGACACTAAATTCAGTATAATGATGATTTTGCCTAATTACTACCTTAAAGCCAACAGCTAGCCAGCAGCTATATATAATTGCAAAAGAAATTGTACCCTCCTTAAAAACTTAAATTACATACGTACATAAGTGTTAGTGCCAATAACTGCACGAGTCTTCTTGGAACTAATTGTCATTTTATATATTATTGGGCTATGTTAACTGTAACGCTTAGCAATAAAAATTCTAAAGCGCTCTCCCACTGGCTTGCTATAGGCGATCTGCTATAAAGTTAAACCTAATACATTAACAAGAGCTCAATATTAACCATTAAGACCCAAACAATCTGAGCAATAACACATTTAAACATGCCTATGAAACGCCACAGAACCACTCCTCAGGAAGACGCTGCCAATTGCTTTATTACAATCTACTTTACAGCTCAATTGGTACTTGGAATATTTGCTATTCTCAAATGTAGACTATTACTTGAGGCAAATGTATTTTTAGTCTTTGGTAAGAGTGATTTTATATAGTAAGCTTTTAAATGAGTTAAATATATAATTATCGCAGGGTTCTAGACTATATACATTTAACTGAATAGGGCATTTTTCAATATTATGTTTTCAGGGGACGTGGCAATTTATATAGTAATTGCATGCTTGGCGTGTGTACTTCCTATGCCACTGGTCAAGAGGTTGTTTTTATCATTCGTGGCTGTGTATGGTCTATATAGCTTTATTATGTTTATAGTGTAAGTTGAGCAGCTAGTAGAGTGTTTTTACACGTGCCTGGTTAGGGGATATTGGGCTGATCTGTACAGGGTCGCCTGGTTTGCATGACTAAGTGTGTTAGAAAGCCTTAGTTGAAGACCACAAAGTAAAATAGCTGAGTCCAAAGCAAAACAATAACAATTTAAAATACTACTCATGCTGTGTATTTAATTTACTAAGAGATGAAGCATGAGGGTAAAATTATATTAATATATGGATCTTATGCGACTTAATAAATGATGACATTTATTACATGAACGACTTACTATCATGTGTTGATATGTGATTTAATAATCTAATATTACAGTCTCTTGGCTACTCCATACAGTGCTGATGATGCTACCTGTCCAGTTGAGGGTTCTGTTGAGTATGAAGACAAGGATTATTCATATGAAGACACTTATAGGTAAGAGGTACACAATAGTTGCCTAATGCTTACATATCTCTACATTCAACTGTATACAGGACTGAAGAAGGGAAACTAGAAACAAGGACGTGTGGTATCAAAGAAGTTTGCATGTAAGTGTTTCTTATAAATTTGTGGTACACAATTCAAGTTTTTTTTGTAACGCTATTGCCTCTTTTCAAGGTGTACTGCAGAACCACAAGGGACGCTCAACAACGTAGTTGTACAAGTACAACTGTTTTAGTACAGCCAGCTGCTTCATTGAATCTCCCAAACATGCAGGGCCTAGTTTCCTTTAGACCCACTTCATGCCTGTTCTTTCAACAGCTTTTCCAACTATATTTCCATGCAGTAATTCATAGTAGCACCCACGGGGAATCAAACCTGCGACCAATCAGTGTTGCATGCCCAAGCCCGGCGCGCTACCATTGAGTTACTGCCCATAATTCAAGGTTTTAGTACATTCTGATGGCATTTTTTATCTTAATATGCATGATGCATAATAACCAAGGCTATAATAACCAATGAATTGACTTGTAGAATATAATGTTTTGTGCGTGTCAACATAAAACCCAGTTATAACATCAAAACTATTCTCAAACACAGGTATGAAGGAACATACAACAATTGGGATGTAACTACTAATCAAACAGGAGTATATGTAAAGTGTCATGGTATCCCATTAAATGGTAAGTCAATTATATTATATTGTATGGCGTAATAGGTAATCAGAAATATGCATACTTTGTTTACTTTGCTTTCTTCGATAAAAATGGTAGTTGTTAATTTGAGTCGATGTCATTCTATAAGGAATACAATAACCCAGAGATCAAGCTAATAAAAAAGTTAGAATACTTTGACAGGCATATCCTACTTTCAGTACAGCAGAACTACTCCACCAAGCCTTGTTCAGGAAACAAAGAGCCTGTGACTAACTTTGGAAACTTGCCTTCTGTGGCTGACCCAAAAGATCCCTTAGTTGTCTACTGGGACAAATATGAGCCCCCAAACTATTGTGATTCAGTAGTTAGATATCTGCTCATTGGAGATGCTGTTGTCAAGGTATGTGTATGTTGTCTCATAAAGTGCATAATTATGTTTAAGGCAATTATATTTATACAGAGTCTCATGGGCATATGTGCATTAGTCCTCCTTCCTTGCCTTATAAGGAAGCAAAGGGAAAAAGCTGAAGATTTAGCAAATAAGATTGCAATAGCTAAAGCACAGATGCAAGAACAGGGTAATGGCATGATGATGGCTAATAACAACATGGTTGCGCCTGGTAATGGCATGATGATGGCCAATAACAACATGGCCACACCTGGTAATGCCATGATGATGGCCAATAACAACATGGCCACACCTGGGAATGGCATGATGATGGCCAATAACAACATGGTGGCTCCCCAAGGATACATGCCCTATCCACAGCAAATGGGTGCCATGACTACAACTAATATGTCAGTTGTGTATAGCTAATTATCTTGCACACTGTCACTGTGATATATTAAATACATTATCTATGTAAAACCTGGTTTTAGTGTATTGATTATTTGTCCATACAGTTTTCTTACAACAGTTACTGCCAAATACAACTGTACATGTAGCTTGCTTTTAAATAATAAAATGAAATCGCCTTGGTTATTATTGCAGAGCTCAAGCCTGGGGTGATTATAAGTGGCAGTCATTAATGAGATAGTTGTCAATACAGCAATAATTTTCTGCTTCTCATATTACTTAAACAATATCTTATCAATTATTCTGAGTCGCCAAAGAGGAGAGAAAATAAAGAGCCTCTATATTTAACAGTGGAGCTCAAGTTCAGCTTTCTCTCTCGACAGGCAGGAATTTTGAGGCATACATGAATGCAGTATGAAAAATGGCAAAACTGTGAATCTGTCATGCCCCAAAACATTGCCTATTTATTAAAACTCTTTTGTGGTTACTGACGTATGCACGTATGCTTTTCACGACGCATGCGTATTATCAACCCGCCACACACACGCTCAGACAGTTGAAACGAAGAATTTGTATATCTTTCCCAAAAGCTGAAAGGTAGAAAGTAACTGCAACAAAAATATTTGGATCTTCAATAACTAAAAAGTTCTTAAAGTTAGACAGATATAGACTAAACTGCTCGAATTTTAATTAGAGTGTTTTGCTGGGTATCATTATAGATTTGAACATATTTTATATTGGGGGGCTTCAATAATAAAACGCTCAATAATGCCCAAGAGCCACTACAAATCTACTCCCCTGGAGAACGCCATGTCATGTCTTAGTGCAACCTACTTTCTTATTCATGTGGTACTCGGAACATTTGCAATTCTAAAGTGTAAAGTTATTATGGGTGCAAATGTGTTTCTAGTTTTTGGTAAGTGTAAAAAAATAAAAATGTACCCAAGCTATGTGGGCTCTCTGGAATTGAAAATGCTTTAAAATGTTGGATTTTTGATGAATTCCCAGTTCCAGTTAACTAGTTGGACACAAAATACAACTAACACTCTGGATATAAAATCTATTACAGCCTTGGTATGCTAATAAACAGCTTAGGTAGAGAAAGATCATTATGACAAAAATAAAGACAGTAAGAGGAGTGGGTGAGCTTACTTAGTTGAAGGTTCATGTGAGGTAGGCTATTCTGATACTCTGAGCCAAGACTTTGAATGACTAAGAATCCTTCCTCAAGGTTTTTATATCCAGAACGTTAGTTAAAAGTAGCCAGACGAGTGAGAGCTAACTGTAGTTGTAACTGGAACTGTAACAGTAACTGGAACCAACAAAATAAAAGTACAAACTTATTCCGGCATGTAATGTTATGCATTTTCTTCAGGTGACATGGTTATTTATGTTATAATTGGATTCTCGGCTTTTTGTGTTGATATGTATCTGGTCAAGAGAATTTTGGTATCATTCATGATCTTGTTTGGACTGTATAGTGTTGTTTTATTCATTATGTAAGTCTTAAAGTCAGTGATTTATATATTTTTAAGAGGCATTTGGGCTTAACTGTGTAGTTTCTCTAATTTAAGTTAGGACGTCTTTGTACCAATGCAACATAAATTATAAATTACTGATGTTATTAGCTACTAGGTCTCATAAGATCTGTAGCAGAGTATATTAGTTTTTATTTATATCACCCTTAAATCACAATGGTGTTCATTGCTCCATGTTATTCCTTTTTTTAAAAAAATATTTTTCTAGTGATCCCTTATTGTATATTTTTGGGCACTACCTTTTGGTTCATTCACTAGACTGCCGTGATCACAATTTTTCATCGTCATGCCACTGGGGGGATTCAAACCTGCGACCTTCTGGGCCACAGGGACGAGCGAGTTGCGATCACGGCAACCACGTCCCCCATGTTAATCCTTATAACTACCTACAGGCTCTTGGCAACACCATACAGCCCTGATGAAGCTACCTGTCCTTTTGAAGGATCTGTTGAATATGAAGACAAGGATTATGCCTATGAAGAAACATACAGGCAAGATACAGTTAAAAAGTTTAATTCAGTCTTTAAGTTTTCTTTGGTCCTCATTATTAATTTATTATATTGGGAAACTAAACCTTACTTTGATTGGGTATTTCAACCTGTTGACTGCTACACAGGCCAGTAAATATGATTAAAAATGTAATTTAAGTTTTCCTCTGAATTTAGAACTCACAAAGGCGATTCAAAGACACGGACCTGTGGCATTAGAAACGTATGCATGTAAGTTTAAAATGACATTGCATAATGGTATTTTCTTAATATCTTCATACTAGGTATGAGGTGGTATACAGTGAATGGAGTATAACTACCAATCAAACAGGGGTCTACATGAAGTGTCATGAGATGCCATCAAAAGGCAAGAAACATTGACAGTAAACGAATACCTCCCGCCAACTCTATATTCTGCTTCTAGTAAGACAAGAATACTCTTCTGAGTCCTGTTCAGATAACAAGGAACCTGTGACTAATTTTGCCCACCTGCATTCTCTTGCTGTTCCTGACGACCGCTTAGTAGTCTACTGGGACAATTTTGAGCCACCAAACTACTGTGATTCTACAGTGAGAGGTCTGCTGATAGCAGATGCATGTTTGAAGGTATGAGAATAAATTATATGATATTTTTCTTACATTATATGAAACAAATATAAGGTGCTTTTGTCTAGACAGGTGCTTAAGTAAGATTTGCAGTACAGAGCATTTTGGTTTATATGCCTCGGTAGGGTCAGTTAAGTCAGATTAGTTCATAACATGAGTTCACTCTCACTACTAAGTTTCATTAACTTTTGTGCAACAAATACTTAATTTTCCCTTATCTCCTAATATTTAGAGTTTCATGGGCATAATTGCAATGATGTGTCTCCCGGTTGTCCTAAAGAACAACAACGGGACAGAAGTTGAGGAAGAACACGAAAAAGAGGGAGAAACTGGGGTGGCCAGTGTCAATGAATTCAAGGTCAACCCACAACCAATGGATGACATAACTACACATAACATGCCAGTTGTGCATAGTTAAATATTCTAGTATAAATGACCAAATATGAAAGCTTAGATACAGATATCTCCGTACCAAAATATGTGTTTTATTATTATTCGGTACAGTCACTGTGGCCTTACAAATTTATGCTATAAGGGATCTTCCAGACAGGCATTTTTCTCCTTTCTGCCGAGCATTTTTTTCCTGGGACTTAGAATAGTTCTCTTGCCTGAGCTGGCTGGTGAGTGAGTGCAAAAAAATGAATTATTTGAAGTCCAAAAAATACTCGGCAGAAATGAGGCAGAAACAGCAAAAAAAGATGGCAGAAACGCGAAAACATGCCTGTCTGGAAGATCCCTAAGCAAAAGTCTCTTAGGCCGCTCTCAGACCGGCATTTTCGTGCAAAAAATGATGGCAGTTTTCAAATAATGACGGCAGTTTTCAAATAATGACGGCAGTTTTCAAAAAAATGACAGCATGTTTGGCCCGAAAATGCTGGCATTTTTTGAAAAAGGATGGCAATTTTTCATTTCCTTCCTCCCTTTCACCTAGCCAAGCAGGCTGAGTAGAAAAAAATGCCGTCATTTTTTGGGTGATAAAATGACAATCTGGGAGCGGCCTTAGAGTGCTCCTACACGGGCATAAAACGGAAACCAATCAGAATAAAAGGCACAAGTGCAACACTTGCCAGGAAGTAGCGGTAAATGCAATAACAGCATGGTGGTACTGGGGTATGGTTAACTATAATATGGTGGCTCCCAAAGGACTTACGATCTCTCCACAACAAATGGGTGTCACTAATACTAGACTATTAATATGCTAGCTGTGTATAGTAAAAATTGTGCTTAATAATTTACCATTAAATATTCCGTAATTCTGATTCCAATGGGATGTCCTATACTATTACCGAACACGCGTAGGTCAGTATTAAATTAATCCAAATCCTGGTGTAGTTAACAGTTTCTGAAGGAAAGCTGCCTCCCGCTGGATCTCAAAAGAAAGATCATTTAAAATTTCTGATATGATTCATACAATTTCAAAGGTCTAGTAGAGTCCAGTATCGTTTATTCTAATTTAAGTATCACGCCATTTCCCTAGGCCCTGGCAATGGTGGAGTTGGAATATCAGACTGTTTTTCTTCTTAGCCATTTCAGCCTTTCTCTTCTGCTCCGCATCATTTTTCATATTTTCCAACTCTTGAACGCTATCTATAGCCATATGGTTGAACCCCTCCTGCTGCAGCAGCCAATTTCCTCTCAGATTGGATATGAGTGTATTGTGAACCTTCAGCTTTTTACCCTTTTTCAGATGCACAATACTATCAAGTACATTCAACCCATACATAGCATGTACACAGTATATACACAGATCCCTTCCACATGGGTAACAGGGCGAATGCTATATATATTAACGTACTTATTTTCACGTACGTTTCTTATTTTCACGTAAATTACGTGAAAATAGCACTTGCCGGCGGATGAGTGCTATTTTAACGTACACGTAGCTGAGCTTACGTTATTTTAACGTACCCAGCTGAGCTTACTTGACGCGTACACGTAGCTGAGCTTATCTCCCCCGGAGAAAATATTTTCACGTAAACGTAGCTGAGCGATAGAAGGGGAGAAGGGTAGAAGGAGATCACTGAGCGCTAGTGACGGGAGCCGAAGCAGCTGAGCAAGAAACGTTTAAGCATGGATGACTGTAGCATAAGGATGGAACCTTAACAAAAAAGTTGGCATAGGGAAGTTTGAGCAACCCAGTAACAATTTGTCATTAAAATAATCTTTTGGAAATGTTGGGTTTCACAAGTTTATTTACTGAACTTTCATTGTTTTATCAAATCTTAAGGACTCAGAAGGCCTCAAAAATCACTAAATACACTGTAGTAAATGTG
This sequence comes from Tisbe holothuriae, assembly GCA_900659605.1. Taxonomy (NCBI): domain Eukaryota; kingdom Metazoa; phylum Arthropoda; class Copepoda; order Harpacticoida; family Tisbidae; genus Tisbe; species Tisbe holothuriae. The sequence continues at coordinate 18 of LR142227.1, read as the reverse complement.
GGACCAGTAGGCACCATG
>LR142226.1:0-10820 GCA_900659605.1 Tisbe holothuriae | reverse complement strand
CGCCGTGGTGGAGTCAAGCGTATCTCTGGCCTCATCTATGAGGAGACCCGTGGTGTCCTCAAGGTCTTCCTTGAGAACGTCATCAGGGATGCCGTCACCTACACTGAGCATGCCAAGAGGAAGACCGTCACCGCCATGGATGTGGTCTACGCCCTCAAGAGGCAGGGCCGTACCCTGTACGGATTCGGAGGTTAAACAACCTTAACTGCTACCTCAAAATAACACAAATCCGGTCCTTTTTAGGACCATCATATCTTTTAAAAGAGATAATATTTTCACAAAGAATATATCAACAAGAAATAAAGAATAAATCAATTACATAAATAATTGATTCAAGTATTTTTATTGCTTAATGTTCAAGTTTAAGTCGATAGGTGCTGTGTGCTTTCGTTGTTCCTTACTTAATACTCTGATTGCTTCGCGGATCCGATAAGTGGTAGAATGTTCCCATTACATCTTTCAACGGATTTAACCGTCTTGTTATCTGTTACCAACTGCCTTTTTAGCATTAACAGGTCTTCTCAGTTGCATTTACAACTTCCTGGCAAGCAGACTTTATAACTACCATCATCACCATGGACCGTTGGCGTAATCGCATCGCCCTTGTCACGGGTGCCTCCGCTGGCATTGGTGCCGCAATCTGCCTGGAGCTGGCCAAGCAGGGCATGCGGGTAATAGGATGCGCTCGTAACGTGGACAAGATCAGGGCGCTGGCGGAAAAACAAGAGGGAATCATTGCGTATAAGGTACGAAAACATAATTAGTAGAATGCTTAACCCGAACTGATCCGGCCATTATTGGACCTTAGCAATGCATTAATAGTATGATTATAGGCCACATATCTGGAGAGCATAATACAGAATGCAATAAGTAATGTTTTAAACGTTTCCTCTTCAAACTTCAGTGCGACCTGAGCAACCCCTCGGAGATCACTGCCATGTTCTCCTGGATTGAGACCGACCCCTCGCTGGGCCACGTGGACGTGTGCATCCCCAACGCTGGACTCGCCCACGGCCCCAATCTGCTCGAGGGGAAGGTGGACGATTGGAAGAACATGCTCGATGTCAACGTCACCGCGCTCAACCTGTGCACGCAGCTCAGCGTCAAGTCCATGAGAGAGGTCAGTTACATATTGTTAAACAACGGATGTATTCAGGAATCGTTTTAACTCTTCTTCCAGCACTCGATCGACGACGGCCAGATCATCTTCATCAACAGCATGTCCGGCCACAGGATGCCCACGGATCCAAACACAAGGTTCTACTCGGCGACAAAGTTCGCGGTCACCGGATTGCTGGAGGGGTGGAGGCAGGAGGTAATAATATGATTAAAAACTACAGAGTCACAACCAGTTTGTCTAGGGTTGCATGTCCCCGTATTACCTTGAATTATGGACCTGATCCACTCAACTCATGTCCTTTAGGTCCGTTCCTTTGACCCTCCCAGCCACATCCGGGTCGCCCAGATCAGCCCTGGCCTGGTTGAGACTGAGTTCGCCCCTCGCCTGCACAGTGGCACACCGGGCAAGGCTGAGTCCATCTACGCGTCCATGAAGTGCCTTCAGCCCGAAGATCTGGCGCTGATTGCCAGGCAGATTCTGGAGACGCCAAAGCATGTTAATGTGACGGATGTGCTCATGAGGCCAACGGAGCAGAAGATGTGAAGCAATATCGGACTTCAGCACTGAACGGGGTGCATAAAACATATGAATAAAGATAAATAAAAACATAACAATTTCTATTGTAATTGCATAATTACTTCCGACAATAACAACTAACTACAAATTTGAAGGCATTATAGTATTATGGTAATTTTTGTGTTTTATTTCAATTTCTAATTAATAAGCTTGTTTCAATTTAAATTTAACTCATGTCACTTCAATAGTATAATTTTATGCTAGCCTGTAGGAATAAATTTTCTTAGCAGAGTTCCTCATCATCACAGAATTCATAACATTAATATCTTCAATTAAACCGTCTTTGTATAAACTTTCTTCACTGGAATGCTCTTATTGTAGTCTCTATATCACAAAATACTGTTGTCACTATTCATTGAACTATCTTGTCCGAAGCAACACCAACATAAACAGTGGCAATGCAGCATCATAACTGAACCTTAAACCACTGTTAACACCACTCAACCTCGGATCAGTGATGACCACAACCGCATCTTGAATCCCATGCCTGTTCCTTGCCACCAGGACATACTCCCCAAGCATGCTGCCAATATCATCATTATCACCAGTTAGAAGAACGTCTAATGATGCAATGTGACACGTGACATTGTGGGCGTGTCGGTGCAAGGTGTGGGATATGAGAGTGGGCGTGGTCTGCCCCGGTCGGAGGGCGTGACCAGAGGGCGTGGCCCAGATGACCCGTTCTGGTTTCGGGTTTGAGCATATTGTGAAGGTGAGTCTGAGTGGGGAAGACGGGACTGGGGTGTTGGTGGTGTCCACGGCGATGGTGCTCGCGTTGGATGGGTAGATGGAGATCGGGTTCTCAGCTGGAAAGAGGAAATATATTAAACATTCAGTAGTCCACACATATAAATTTATGTAAGGAGAAGGCTGTGAGCTAACTATTGTTTAAATAGCTTTCATAACATTTATATGACTAACACATGCATTATATGCCATAGTGATGGACCCGGGCTCTATGTGGGATAATTAATGTGAAGAATTTTTTTGTCCTTGATCTCACCGGTATAAAGCCTCAATGGATCCGCTGAACAGTTGACATTCTCCGAGTACATGACATTCTCCGCCACCATATTCCTCACGGGCCCCTCCTCTACCATCCTCACCCCGTCCTCCTCCAGTCGAACATCTCTAAACCCAGCTTCGTCCTCATGCACGACAATCTCGGACGTCTTGAGCGCGCTCTTGCGCACATCGCCGTCATCGTCATTAGATAACTGCTGCTCCGTTGACACGGATTGCTCCTTCGGCTGCACGTTGAGGAAGTACGCGACGGAGGAGTACTCGTCCCCGTTGTACATGATGTAGCACTGGTACCACCCAATGTCGGACATGCGGATGGCGTCCAGGATGATGGTGCCATTGCGGGACGACCGCTCCTCCTCGTCCTTCAACCACCTGCCCACCATCTCCGGCATCACGTCCGCCCGGCACTCCAGCGACACCGTCATCCCCTCCATGATGGGCATGCCGAACCCGGGCGTCCGCTCTATCGTGAACGTCGGCGGGTACTCAACCTGCAGCACGGCCTCTGCCACGTCACCACACTGCACCACTGCAGAGTTCAACTCGCGTTCAACGCCACGGACCGCAACCCGCGTCATGAACGCCACGAGGTCGTTACGGTTTTGAACAAACAGCTCAGACGTCTGGCCAATGTCTGTCAGGGGAGCCGACTCTGATGACCATGGTAGCATGGTGTCCTTGTCATATGTGCTTCCAAGACGGCTCTTTGACATGACCACGGCACATGTCATTGTCGCGTCGTTTCCTTCCTGAACGGCTACGTGGTTGTTGTCGCTGTGGCGCAGGGTGCGCTCGTTGAAGATCTGTGCGCGCTCAGTCTGGTCGAGGACGATGAGGGTCCACTTGTCGTTGGATAGTGTTATGGGCTCGTCATCGCCGATAGAGTTGTCGGTCTGCTTTGGGCGGCATGACCAGACGCCCGTGTCTGAGCTGGAGACTGGGCTGATCTTAAGGACGTGGCGGCCACTGTTGGAGATGTATTCGGACGTCAATCTGAAGCAGAAGTAACAATGATGTCACTTATTTCCTATACCATTTGCACTCCATTTATTTGCCCATTGTGCATCTTCTATCTTCAATGATCAGTAAACAAGATACAGAGCCGAAATGGGAAGAAAATAGAACACCGCCCCAGGGGGTTAATTGGCAAACACGGAAGAAAAGAATTGCTCTATTTTCGTCACACTCAAGGGGACCATTTGTTTGTTTCCACTATTGATTGATTGCAGGTCGAGAGAACAATCTTTAAACTCATTTTATGTACCATCATTGTGGATCAAACGAAACCTCATTCTATAATATTTAAAGCAAGCCCATTCTTCTCCAGTCTCCACTTCTGTCACCACAAGAGCAGTAGCCTCATTTCTCTCTTTCTCTTCTAATGGGATCTAATGGCCATAATGAAAAAAGGAGGACGGGAAGAATGAGGAAAGGGGGTTCTCTCAGAGCTAAACAATATATTACACTCTTGGGCTTAAAAGGCAATATTGCGTTGAAGGGACCTAGTTAAAGTTATAGAAGGGATGGTATGGTATCATTAGATGCAGATAATTTAATGAATAAAAGTTGAAGATGAAATCATTTTTAAGAATCGATGATCATTTGACAGCAAAATTCATACATTTAAGATGTCCTTCCTATACAGAATATCTAGTTCAAAGTTCAACATCCTACCATTCAAAAGTCCTGGTGTAGTACCACCCGCCCTCATATTGTATCACTTCAAAGCCGAACTCATTGATTAAACATCAAAGAGGAGGAGGAGGTTGAATATTCTGAACCCAACCCATTTTTACATTCATGATCCAAAGTGCAGCATATAAGCTAGGTCCTTTTTGTTGCATGTCCTTGCAAATATTGAGCAAAACACCTTCTACTGATTACTGTTATTCAAAAAGGTACCTCGCCCCCTGTTTGCTCCGTTTTGATATAGCGTGCCACGCTTTATTTGGAAAGTAAGCACCGGAAAATATATTCTTCTCTCGTCTATTATTATGCACAACGTCTAACCTTCTATTACCATAGCAGCGCTTACACCTCATAATATGTACATAGTAAATCCAAAAGTGGCCTTGAAGGCTAACCTAAATACCTAATAATTGTTTACTCGTAATTCGTTACGGTATGCTGTAAATGAGCTTTAAATAACAGCTTATAAATAATTGGAGAATGTTTTCCGGTCAGATTACGAGCATAAGTAGCATTACTTTCAAGTGTTATTTTTGAGTCCGATATGCGTTGTGTAATAAAGGAAAGAATCCAATAATAAATACTACAGAGCTGATTAGTTGAATGACGTTCAAAGGAAATGCAGATCCTCTTAATAGTATCTGGTTGGATTCATTCAAGTGAACTTTGGCTTTAATCAAATCTGTTTTGTATTGGGTCTGGATAAGTATTGATATAATTTATTTTGTATACGATGCTTTTCTGCTCTGTACGAGCAATCCAGGAAATAAAAGTCACCCATACCCTTCTATAGAGACAAAAACGGAGAAAACTGGGATATGGGACTGAAAAAGGCCGCTTTGGGAGCATGGAAACCAGTCAACTGAGGATAGAGTCGGTATAGGAAAGCGCTCTATTCAGTTTTTGTCGGTGAAAACAATAAACTTGGTTTAGCTGCTGGTTGTTTTCGGAGCCTATACGAGAGCGGAGGAGGAAACAAACCAGGCGAGATCGTACGGAATGGAGAGAAACGATTTGGGACCCATCTAGAGAGCTTGTTTTGACAGAAATGTGAAAAACGTAAAAAAACTAATTATGATAAATACTTTGATTTTAATGCCCTTTTACGTAGAAAGCAAGGAAAATAGATAAGAGAGGTAGAACAAGGAAATTGATTACTTAGTACGCAATGCACATTCTGTGTGCGCCAAAACCTCTCTTCCTCTCAGTCTTGTCACTCAGACTGAGTGACTCAGTTCTTCCTTTGACAGCAGCCTAGGCAAACGGCCACCAACCAATCATGTTAGAGCATGTGTGCGAGGAAAGTGCGAGGGCTCTGATTGGTTGGTTTGGCGCACACAGATGCTGAGTGAGGCCCATAGACATCAGCTGCAGGCAAAATGCGGAATTTATTTTATTTTCGTTGGTGGGGCTTGGTAGAAAGGTATTGTCTAGGATATTCATAGAAGTTATTTACGAGTTCAATGAGTACAAATTTCTGCTGGTACAACCTCTCTAAGCCCGTTTTAATATTAATGCATTGCATGCTGAGAGGCGGAAGAAGGGTAGCGGGAATAATATATGTGGCAACGGGAAAAGCCGGAACTGGTAAGAGAAACATGGGACACACAAATAGTCTGAAAACCGAAATAATATGGTTACAAACACCTAAATGCATTGGGGTTGGAGCTGAAAAGAGAATGACAAACAACCTTGGCGTCCGACCATTAGTCTAATTTCGAAATTATACAAAACAATTAGGAAAATGGATTTCTGGTAGGTTCCTTTGTGAAAATGGCCGCTTGCCGAAGCAGACATACTTTCATTAATTATCTGAATATAAGCTGCATATATATTGGTTGGCAATTTTATTCTGATATTTGCACATGGATTTGCCTTCTTTTGAAAACACCTTTTTCTGATGTCGAAAATATCCAATACATGCCCGGAATAACAATTTTCATAAAATAAGAAAAACGGTCAGGGTTGCAACCTAAAATATTGTGCATATTACATGTAAACAAGTTCAAATAACAACGAAAACACATAAATACCGAAGTAAGTATCAATGATTAGTATTACTTTTTTGTATCAATAATATTTAAATTTTATTCCAGATATGTCAACCATTTTTCCCTTTCTCCAAGTCCTTGACACCAAAATAGTGAGAAAATATAAATCTTGGTCCGAAAATGGCTGTAAACAAGGGATCTAGTTCTTTTTTGTCGCAAGATGAAAACAAGGGCAGCGAAATAGGTTAGTTTTATGCCAAAATGATAACGCCGCATACATTTCTGTGAAAATATTGCTGCTTTGTGGTCTACATATGCAGAAGTAGAGGATAGTCAGGATAAGAGTATTTGTACTGGATGTATCATACCACCCACATGTTAGTTTTAAAGGGGTAGTGGTCCACTGTCATTTCCTGATTTGTCATACGTCCTTTTTAACATTAGTACTATAAAGGCATATATTAGGGCAATGTAAAAAAGGCATATCAAAAAAGGCATACGTTAGGTACACGACCTAAAAGGCATATGAAAACGGTGCAAATTGGCATATATTTCCAGAGTAGCAAATTGGCATGTACTGAAGTTGCGTGATTATGTCCCGCAGTACATTCCGAAGAGAACTCATCCGTTCACTAAACAATACAATCGTTTTTCTGCTCTCCGGGCAACAATTCACGCATGATATTGATTTAAATATATTTAAAGAAGAACATTATGTCCGATACTGATAGTGTCCAAGCTGTTGTGTCCGCCCATGAGTTTGTGTATAAGGAGGTCGTGATCAAGTCGGGCCAGAAGAAGGGGGAAACAAGGAACACTGTTACCCTTGTCATACCTCCGTACAGCTTCAAACGGAGATGCTCCAGCACAAGTGCCGTGCTCTTCACCTGCAATGACTGCTCCAAGATCAAGGCCTACACTGCAGCCCACGCTACCCATGAGGAGGTAAATGGGAAGGAGGTCTACACACTCACAGCCGCTCCACCTCCTGGTGCCCACAAGTGTGTGCCGTCATGTTTCAAGCACAAAGAGCGGGAGTTCCGGGACGTTGTCCGGGATGGAGTACTGCGAGAGCTCACAAAAAGCGTCCAGACTGTATATGAGGAGGTTCGCACAGAGTTTACAACCGGTTTCAGGTGATTTATATTTCTATAATATCAAAATTTCAATATCTAGTATAATATAGAGAGTTATTGTGTAATAATGGCAGTACACAGTTAACACAATAAACATGTAAAATATTTTAGTGCTTCGGATCGGCTCATTCTTCTCTCCGAGTTGCCGAGCTTTGCTTCCATCAAATCGTACCTGTATGGTGAAAGGAGAGGATTAAGACCTAAAGCTCCGACATGTCAGGTAATGAAACACTCATTATTTATGTACTAAAACATTCATGTAAGACTTTAACATGAGGGTGAACTAGTTTAGATATGTTACCAGAGCAAATAACTTCTCATGCACAACTGTAAAGTGTTTCTACGGTGGCTAATATACAGTGAATTAGTTCTTACCAAGACCAATAAGTCATCTTTTACTACTGTAAAGTGCTTCTGTAATGGCTTATTTACTTTGTATTGATTGAAGACCAAATAACTTTTCATGTACATCAGTGAAGTGCTTCTCAAACGACCTTTATTAGGAAATAATTTTGTTGCAAGGTGAAAAATTGCATCATGTACAAAAATAATGTGCTTCTCAAATGAATTCTTCAAACAGAAATCTTTATTGCGAAAGCAAATAATGTTCATTGAAGTAACGTGTTTTAAAAGCAAAATATGTATCATGTACGAATCTGGAGTACCATCACCTCGGATAATACACATCACATTATTGATACTATTAATATATGCGGATTAAATAGTTTCATTTATTTCAGTCCGGGGTTGACCTCGCAGGAGCTGAGTTCTTCTATGATGGTCCCAATGCCACATCCGTTGTGCTTGGGTCTCGCCAGCTCACTGGGGACCGGATGGTTATCGTTTTTGGCACTGATGAGCTCTTGAAGTATCTTGCAAGGGCGAGAACTTTCTGCGCCGAAGGTGAATATAATATTTCTTATGAAAGTGTATATGATTTGAGAAGAAATAAGTCTATCTTGCAGGGACGTTTTCCATCACACCACCATTGTGGAGGCAGACAATGATTGTCCTGGCTGAGGTTATTCCTCAATTTTGGGTGCCTGTGGCCATTGCTCTGCTGCCGGACAAGAAGAGGGATGCATACGATGCGCTCTTTGGAGTAGTGAAGGAGCGATTGGACAGTGCAAAGCTGGAGGTGACGGCATCCTTTTTTATGGCAGACTACGAGTTGAACATTCGCCGTTCTGTCACCAATGTGTGGGGGGACTTGCAGATCAAAGGCTGCCATTTTCATCACGCGCAGGTATGCAAAATCATTTTCATGTCCTAACTGACATTTACTAAGCACATTGTGACGGTGCACGGTGCATCAAATCATAAGCGCGAAAAACCATGTGGATATTTAATTTCCTTTGAGTGATTGCTAAGCACATTGTGATGGTGCATGGGGAAAAGTTTCGCATTAAATAATTATTTTTTTTGCGTATCACTGTTCTTAATCATGCTTGCCACTTTTTAAGGCACTTATGAAACGTGTCCATGATGGTGGCCTTCGCCCGGCATTTTCAAACCCAGCCAATTCGGATTTCTCGGCATTCATTAGAAGCTGCTTTGGTAGGTCAAAGCTACTACTGTAATAACTACTTGCTGTGTAAAGCTTTAACACATTTTAGGACTTTGCTGATATATGATATATTAGATTTTCGTGAACCCAAGTTAAATGTCACCCCAATAGGCTTCAATTTTCGTCTTGCATCAAACCACGAGCTAGGGCGCCATCCAAACTTGTTTAAGTTTGTATCTGTAATCAAGAAGGAGCTGCGTATCGCCAGTGACAATGCCATTACGGCAATGTCCGGCAATGCCAATCTGCACTACTACGAGCAGAAGGGTACCAAGATGCTCCAGAAGAAGCGAACCCAGCTCATGAAGAATGTGGCTGCTCGAAACACTCCTTTGGATGTGTACATGCTGGCAATGGGGAGTAACTCTCTGAAGGATCAGCGCACGTTTGACATTGGTAAGGTCAACATTATTCTTCTAATGGATATTATTATTTCATTCTTGTGCATTTCTAGATGATTCGGACCCCAGCCTTCCCCCAGAGCAGCCACTGCCAGGCAGCAGTACTCCCAAGGACGCCACTTCAGCCTTGCCCGAGGACGCCACTTCAGCCTTGGTCACCGACCCTCAGACCAGTCTGGATATGTCTTCCCTCTCTGACTCACTGCCCAGCCTTCACGATGCAAATGCTACGTACACAATGACGGATCCTAACACAGGTTAATTGTGCTTATATATAATTTTGCAAAGATTATGCTTCTATTACTGTCATTTAGGGCTCTCATTTACTGCCAGTGATGTGCGGAGGGCACGAATGCAGTTGGAGGAAGATACAACTGTTCAGAGTGTGGGTTCACCAAACCACAACTCAACACCTCTCTTGCCAGTCTCCCCTGTTGTTACTCCCCGTCCAGCTACAGGCATTCCATGCAAGCAAAAAGTATATAAAAGTTGTAATGTATTTAATGTATTTTTACTATATGGTTGTTATTCAGGCATCTCAACATGAGGCACGGCATGCAGAAACCCCTTCATCACACATTGCTCGTCCCAGGGCAGAGTCTGCTCAAAATGAGGTGGATGAGTCTACAGCAGAGGATTTTCGCCCTTGTGCTTTGTCTGATGGAACCTCCCAAGAGAGCAAGAAAAAACGGAAGAAGACCATTGACCATTCAGTTGTGACTGATTTTAATTGTAGAGTGACTCGTTCTAAAGCCAAAGGAAAGAAATGATTAATCGTGAATTCTTGACCATTGATAACAATAAATAGCAATATTTATAAATATTTCATATATCCCTTCGTTTTTTTCATTTTAAGACATACATTTGATGATACCAAATCATGTATGCCAATATGCTACCGTTTATATGTCTTTTAGCACTAACTTAGTGTTGGAAATGCCTTTTTAGCTCTTTAGAGCTTGTATGCCTTTGAAGGAAAATGCCCATTTAGATATGCCAACGCTGGAAATGCCAATCAACAAACAGACCGTTTTAAATTCCAAGTGATTCTCTCTTATAGCCCAAACAGACGACATAGAGAAAAAACAATGTACATTGGCAATCTATTGGTTCTCAGCACTGAAGTTCATGTAAGCAGTGAGAACTCAGTGCTGAGAAACCATTAAATTGCGGATGTACAGCGGTCAGACCCAAGGGTATAGAGAAAGGGAGGTACTCTCTATTGCAAGCAAATTTGATGACAGTAGCGACTGACGGACGCAAAAACGAAAAAAGGAGAAGTTGCCGACTTTGGTTGCCGAGATTAGTCAGGGG